>JAPQWV010002032.1:0-65965 GCA_027422505.1 Craterostigma plantagineum | reverse complement strand
TAAATATTCGAATTCGAATCTTAGAATTCGAATCGAATCGCAAATCGAACCAAAAATTCGATTCGTGTGCGACCCTAATTGTACGTCTCTTTTTCGTAAAAGCTCAATGCCGTCAGTAACTACGTATACTTTACCGTGCAATAATACTAACGTCGCACTGACTAATTACTACGAATGACGAAAAGTTCGTAACCGCACGAGACTTCACTGTAGACGATTTTTACACAGTCCTCTCTTGGCGCACTTTTCTGCATATGATTTTTTGTCCGCTATACACTTTCCTTCTCAGCATTTCATCACTCACCTTCTTCAACCTTTTCCTCTCGAAAAGGGCTGACAGCAAAAAATCAATCGAAAAGCCAATTTAAAGTCGGATTCCGACATCTATAGATTGTACATTCTTAACGTATACGCATCTATCGACATCACCATTCTTGTCCCGCAGCTGATTTAGCTGAAGATTCTCATATTCAGGTGATTTTTCGCTGCGTAAATCCCTAATTTCACGTTATATGAATCACCCATTTTTGTCTGGAACCTGTTTTGACGAGAAGTTGTCGTGGAGAACAGTCAAAGATTGATTTTTTTTCAGGGTTTTTTCACGTCTTTCGACATATCAATTTCATGGGTTTGTTGGCAATCCAAAATCGGGCAGGGATATTGCGTCGAGATGGAAAGAGAGAAACCTTGATGAAGGAAGCTGTTTTAGCGAGGAACGCTTTGCATCAGCTCACTCTTTCTATGCCATTTCCCTTAAAGGACATCGGCGCTGCTTGAGCGACTATGCCAAAGGCGAAGTCCCCATCAGCCGCCGGAGCTGATGGACCCGTTCCCTCTCCGAGCCACCACACCTCCGCCGTCAGAGACCACCCTGCCGCCGCCTCCGCCGCCGCTCCCTACTTTTCCCCCATCACACCTCTTCAACGCGTCACCACCATGCCTCTGTGCTTTTATTTGCAGAAAATGAAGGGGAATATTAAGGGTGTCAACTTGAAGAGAGTGGGATTTATGACGAAGAAGAAGGCGAGGATGAGGAGGAGAAGATCGAGAAATTAGAAAAGGGGAAACTACGCCGTGAAAGATGAGTTCTAAGGGGTAAAGTGGGAGGCACCAGTGAGAAACACTAGAGGAGTGGCATGGGACTATTTCTCCGTGGATGATGATATGCAGAGGCCCTTATTGGATGAGGTCGAAGTAGAAGGGGAGGAGGGGAGAGTGTTCTGAAAGAAGAAAGGAGCGAAAAACCTATCGATAGGAGCTTTGATAATGTCGAGTTTAAGACTAGTGAGGAAAAAGCTGAGTTCAATGGAAGCGAAGAGTTTAAGACGCCAAGTGGTGGTTGAGACGAACAGATTGGGCGTTATGGGAAGAATGGTAATAACAATGGCGTCAATCTGCTGAAAATCTTGTGGAGATTGACGATCACTTTCTCAAGGCTTCTGAAGCCAGCATGAGGTTTCAAAGATGTTGGCTGCAACGAGGTGCATTATTACCATTCAGCTTTTGCAGACAATCGAGGTGATTACCCTATAAATTTTATTTTAATCTTTTCGGTTGGAGATCTTGCAATTTAGTTTCAGACAAGTTATGTTCTTGCAAATATAATATGTCATTGATATAAAGTGGCAAGGATTAGCATTATTGTGTCATTGATACGATGATTCTAATTATCCAGGCGTTTTGATCATGCTGCTCGGCATGCAAGTTATCACCTGGAATAAACCGCTCGACAGCGCAACGAACGGAATGAGGCAAAGAACAGAGTCTATGCTGAAGATTGTGAGACGCACGCAGCGATCTTGGACAAGTTTGCTCGCATGGGAGAAAAACTCTACAAAGAAGTTAAGGTACAATAACTTAGTTAGGCGAGCTCTCAGTTTCCGTAGTTGTTCTCTTTTTTTCATGGTCTTGGGAGGTATACATTAGCAGCATGTTCCAATCGATTCTCTCATCATGTTTATCTTTGTTTTCGACTCGTCGATGGCCAAATACTAACGTTTTTTTTATCCTTTCAATTTTTGGACATCGATTTACAGACGTGCGAGCATATGAAACGCGAGTATCGCCGTAAAGCGGCCGTCCTAAAAAAACTTCAGAAACGCAACGCTGGCAACGAACATTGGAAAAGGCGAAAGCAGCCGTGAATTACCTACACAGTCGCTACACAGTCGACAAGCAATCCATGGACTCAACCGCCCCGAAATCAACGACGTTATAACAAGCAGCTCTATCCCAAGCTCGCCGCCCTAGTTCGAGGGTCAGTTTTCTCGCGTATTTTCCCATCGCCCCGAAAAAAATAAAATGCAATTAATCCTCGATTGTACGTAACATCCTTGCTTTTTTTTCTGTCGCAGGATGGCAAAAATGTGGGATTCCATTTGCACCCACAACGACGAGCAACTGAGAATCTCTGCAAGCCTAAAGTCCTCGCGGGCCCCATAGTCGTCGAGACCACCACGAACCACCACCGCAAGCGAACCAAGCAGCTCTCAAACGCCGTCGAAAATGGCAAACAGAGTTCGAAGGGCTCGTGGCGGGCCAGAAGCAATACGTCGGGGCTCTCCACGCATGGCTCGCCCTCCCCGTGCCTATCGAGGGTCGAATTTCCTCTTCATCACGCCTGCAAGGCCCTTTTATCGCGCATGGAAAGACGCGCTCGACGGACTTCCCCATGATTGGCGAAGGGCGCAATCGCCTCCTTCGGCGACGTAATTAAGGCAATCGTCGAGTATCAAGAAGAGGAGATGGAGAATTGCGAAGAGAGGTGGAGAGAGTATCGTATTAGGAAGAAAGAAGGGTTCGAAGATTGGTGCAGAGAATGTGGCGTGCCCACCGCCCGGGGGATCATCGAAGGTGGAGAAAGAGCTTGAAGAAAGGCGTAAGCACTGCGTTCGGGCGAGGGAGAATTTGAAGGTTCGCCTGCCCGAGATGTTTAGGGCACTCGCGGAATATTCGAGCGCTTGTCGTGATGCTTACGAGCGGCTGAGATTGCTCGACCAGCCGGTGTAATGAAATGGGCTGCTGAGTTTTTTTTTTTTTTTTTGAAAAAAAATGGAGTCTTCTTGCATGCATGCACGTCTGGTTTTGGGGCACGTCAGAGGCAGTTTTTTTTATTGTTATTTTTTTTTTACATGAGATTGAGTTACGACATTTTCAGATTTTTTATTCTCTCCAAGCGCATTGGAATCGTAGGTGATGTATAAATTGTTTAATTTTTTTTCTTGTGTTTTGATTCTTTTATTTGGTTTTTGTCACTTGGGTGTTTGGTTGGCGGTTTAAATAACGATGTTCCATATGTTTTGGTAGATGGGTTTAGATGGTATTATATTTAATTAAGTTAAATACGAACATACCATTATTTTGTTCTGATTGACATATGATCCTAATTATGGATGATTATGTTCGGAGGGACATATGGATTAGAGAGAGAAGAGAGAGGAGGAGGGAGAGAGAGAGATGGATTCAAGAGAGACAAAGATGGATGAGAGAGAGAGAGAGATGGATTCAAGGAGAGAGAGAGAGAGAGAGAGAGAGAGAGGAGACAAAGATGGATGAGAGAGAAAGAGAGAGGATTTCGAGGAGAGAGAGAGAGGAGAGAGGAGAGAGAGATGGATTCGAGAAGAGAGAGAGAGAGAGAAAGAGAGACGATGTTTAATTTGTTTTAATAAAAGAAGATAAATAAGAAATTGAAGGATAAAATTGTCTAAGATGGGTGGGATTTGGTAAGGTAGGGGAAGAGATCCTTTAATTAATACCTTATTAGAGGTATTAAGGGTGTATTAGTCAATTCTTCCCTTTAAATAATCCCCCAAACCAAACACTACTTTAATAAATTCTAAAACCCCTAATCCCACCTAACACCCCTAACCAAACACACAGGGTAATTCTATTGGCGCTTCCCTTTTTCTATTTGCACCCCTAATTATTTACCAATTACATACCTCATATAAAAAGGAAAAAAGGAGTTTAGTGTTAATAAATTAAGTAATATGTAAAATAATATTAAATAATATTTTTTCCGATTTAAACTGCGGGCCTAGTGGTCTCGGCCCATCCTAAAAAAAATAAAAACAAAAAAATTATATTAAAAAAGAAACATTAAAATAAACTAAAGAAGTTCAATATTACTCCTAATCAAATTTAAACACTTTACAAAAGAGCATATACACATAAATCCCCCTACCCCAAACTATACACCAATTTACTCCCCCTTCCAATTCAATTATCACCAAACTCCCCCTTTCAAACTTCTATATCACATAGCTACCTAATGGACAAATATACCCCTGTAAAACATAAATATTCCAAATAACCTAGTGAATTCATTACAGAGAGGACGACGATGAACAAGACAACGAAAACCAGAAGAATCAAAATGAGTACAGAGAAGTTGTCCGATTCTCAGCTTCACATCCACAACGAGCAGCGAATGAGAGATTATGACTTCACACCTTTATTCGACTTGGCATCATCTCAACGGTATACTAGCCGCTTGACACCTTCATTTTTCGACTTTAATTTTTCGTTTTTATGGCATTTTGGTTTAATGTGGAGAGTAGACTTTCATAGTTGCATTTCTTGAAGGATTTCATGTCGGGCTATGTTTTAATTTTGTGATTACAGCTCGAATTTGGGGTTTATGGCAAAATTAGGGTTTAATTATTTCACTTTTCGAATTGGGAACTTGGTATCATTTCAAATTAGGGTTTGTTAGCTTCTAGATTCCCTACTCGATGTAAGGTACTGCAGTTTTTACTATCTTGGTACGAATCTAAGTTGTTTTTGGGTACGATAATTGAATTGGTGCTTGTATATGTTTTTTTGGTACCGTATTACATAATTAATTGGTACTGTAAAGACGATTTTACCTACGAGACTCGCTGAAGCACAATCACATGTAATAGGTGACAAGATCATTGTAAGTTTGAATTTTATTAAATTAAACGCTTTATCATGTTCTTAAACTTGTTATATTTTTACAGGCTCATTTTCTGTCGACCTATTGGACTTGGAGGTGGGACTATAAGCCCAAGTCAATCATGTCAGAGTCTGAGTCCACGAGGGAGCAGAGTCCAGATGGAGTGGATAGCGACGTACATTCTGCAATGTCCATGGATCGATACATCGTTGGACCGGTGGCTCGGGGAGGTATCTTGACGAAGTTGACGTCGAATTGTGTCGTGGCTTCATGGCTGCCACGATACTTACGGACGATCTTAGTTGCATACTCCACTTATTTGAGTGATATTTTCTGTGTTTGGAGACTGATATGCTGTTGATCCTCATAGTTTTGTGACTTGTTTATGTGTCTGTTCCAGGTATTTTTGTAGTACCTGAACAAACAGATATGTAGTACCATATTGCTAGCTTGTAGTACCAACGGTTTTCTTTACTGTAGTATCATATGTAGGTCATTTGTAGTATCTTTTACGTACCATGCGAGGGCTTCGAAATACGCCGACTCTAATTTGTGGTACCAATATAAAGACTTTTGTAGTACCTACATGTGGACAGTTGCGGTATCATATTATATGCTTTGTAGTACCATAATAAGGTTATTTGCAGTATCTTTTACGTGCTGTGTGGCACGGAGCCGAAATACGCGGATTCCTAATTTGTGGTACCAATATAAAGACATTTGTAGTACTTACATGTGGACAATTGCAGTACCATGTTATATGTTTCTGTAGTACCATAATTAGGTTGTTTGTAGTACCTTTTACGTACCGTGCGAGCGGCCTGAAAATAACGCCGACTCTAAGTGTGGTACAAATATAAAGACGCTTGTAGTACCTACATGTGGACAGTTGCAGTACCATAGTATATGCTTTTGTAGTACCAAAAATTGGGTTATTTGTAGTATCTTTTACGTGCCGTGCTAGCGGCTTCGAAATACGCACTCTAATTTGTATCAATGTAAAGACGTTTGTAGTACCTATATGTGGATAGTTGCAGAAGCAAACTACATGCTTTGTAGTACCATAGTTGGTTTGTTTGTAATAACTTTTACGTACCTTGCTAGCGGCTTCGAAATATGTAGATGTTTGTGGTACCAACAACGTAAGCTGGTGGCGTTACCATGAGTAGGTTACTTGCAGTATCTTTTTCCGTATCACGTTTTTTATTTATCGAAAACGCGTAGATTATTGTCCAAACAAGGCATGAGAACTTCCAAAATACGGCATATGATAAAATTAACACTACGGTAGCATAAAATATAAACACCAACTTTCAGTCGATCAAAAATCTTGACTATGTATAAGATGGTCTTACTAGTATCAATAAGTAGAAAGAAAGTTGGGGTTTCAACGTAATAATCCCTATTCTAGATATTCACCCACCAATATTGATACCAAATCATCAGTAAAGTATTTATAACTATGGTAACATAGTCAAGGACCAAAAATAACTCGGGCGGGCGTCGAAAAATTACTATCCAAATTTGTAATACTAATATACATATATTTGTAGTTCCAATATCTAGATTTCGTAGTATCATACCCTAACATAGTGTAGTACCATATGTATGTTTCTTGTAGTATTTTTTTCGTACCACGTTTTCTAGCAATTGAAATTCGTAGTCAATTTGTAATACCAATATACATATGTTTGTAGTTCCAATATATAGATCTTCGCAATACCATCCCCACCATAGCGTAGTACCATACGCATGTTTTTTGTAGTATCTTTTTCGTACCACGTTTCTAACAATCGAAATTCCTACCCCAAATTTGTAGTACCATATACATATATTTTTAGTTCCAGTATATAGATGTTTGCCGTACCATAACGTACTAGTATAGTACCACGAGTAGGTTACTTGTAGTATCCTTTCCGTACCACGTTTTTAATTATCGAAAACGCGTAGATTATTGTGCAAATAAGGCATGTGAACTTCCAATTACGGACTAATAAAATTAACACACGGTAACACGAATATAGAAACTAACTTTCAATCGATGAAAAATCATGACTATGCAGTAAGGTGTTCTTACTAGTATCATAATAAGTAGAAAAAGTTGGGGTTTCAACGTAATAATACCTAATTCTAAATATTAACCACCAATAATGATACCATTCATCAGTAAAGTATTTATAACTACGTAACATAATCAATGACCAAAAATAACTCGGACGGCGTCGAAAAACTCCTACCCAAATTTGTAGTACCAATATACATATGTTTGTAGTTTCAATATATAGATGTTCGCAGTACCATACCCCACCATAGCGTATTACCATACGTATGTTACTTGTAGTATCTTTTCCGTTCCACGTTTCTAACAATCGAAATTCCTATCCTAAATTTGTAGTACCAATATACATATATTTGTAGTTCCAATTTATAGATGTTTGAGGTACCACAACATAAGCTAGTGCAGTACCACGGGTAGGTTACTTGTAGTATTTTCTCCGTACCACGTTTTCTAGCAATCGAAGCCCAACCCAAATTTGAAGTACCAATATACATATGTTTGTAGTTCCAATATATAGATGGTCGTAGTACCATACCTACCATAGTGTAATACCATACCGTAATGTTACTTGTAGTATCTTTTTCGTACCACGTTTCTAGCAATCGAATTCCTACCCAAATGTGTAGTACCAATATACATATGTTTGTCGTTACAATATATAGTGTTCGCGGTACCGTACCCTACCATAATGTAGTATCATACGTATGTTACTTGTAGTATCTTTTTTCGTACCACGTTTCTAGCAATCGAAATTCCTACCCAAATTTGTAGTACCAATATAATATGTTTGTAGTTTTAATATATAGATGTTCGTAGTATCATAACCTACCCGCACGGACCTACGGCGGGCCTTGAGGGTCCGTTGACCCTCCGGCCGTCGGGATCACCCTTAGAGGTATGCCTCGCCAGCCGTTTATTTTTACTAGGTGCAGCTGCTATGCCCCTCTGATGAAAACGATTAGGGCAGACGTGATGAATATGATAAATAGTGTGGGCTTAATTAGAAAGTTGGTTTGTGGGTTGGGCTTACTTAAAAGCTGGTGGGTCATGTATTTTCATTAATCAAATATTCTTGGGCCATTTTCCGTTTCTTTGGGCCTGGCAGTAATAAGTTTTTTGGGCTATTTTTAATCCTGTAATTATTTACTGAAATTGTTTTCTTTCTCAATAATTGATGATAATTATCATATCAAAAACAGAACGGCCGAACAAAAAACCTTAACTAACAGCGAGGGTTCTTTGGCAGCAACCAAGCAGAAAAAGATTAACTATCCATCTTGAATCAAACGCACTTATCTATTAGTACTAGGTAATGTTTATAGTTTTATTATTTGTTCTTTTTAGCTCTAGTTTATTCATATTTGATGATTTTCTATGCTAAATTTCTGAAATACTAAGTCAGCATTATTTTAATCATTTGTAGGCTTTCAAATTGATAGATGGGTTGTTAAACGAAAAGGAATCTACAACCAATTGGTGGGTCCACTTCTAATGATGCAATTTCGAACGAGAACAACAGAGGTAAAAAATGTCGAATTAATGAAGAAGTATTAGATGATGACATATCGGTGATCCGCCTTACGCAAACCAATTTAATAGCTACCCGATTGAGGTGAGATGATATAAGGAGACAATATTAGTAAAAGCCCTTGTCAACCGATTGCACATACTTTCCCATCAAGTGATTTTTAGTTGTTATGCGAGAAAGTTTCATTATACATGGTTTGCGAAACACAAGTGGTTAGAGTATAGCTCATCTAAAGATGCTGCATTTTGTTTTGGTGTTTCTTATTTGCCAAAGGTCACAAGCATGGAGATGATGTTTCACGATAATTGGGTTTAGGAATTGGAAAAAAGCTTTGGAAAAATTTATTGAACATGAGGAGGAAAAATAGCAGTCATAATTATGCTAAAGTTCAATTTTTTGGATTTCAAGATCAAAGGCATAATGTGGATCATGTGATCATGAGAAAAAGTGAAGAAAATCGAGGTTTCTTATCGCATTAGATTGACTGCAATTGTTGATGTGATTCGGTTACTTTTAGGGACTTGGTTTGTCTTTCGAGGAGATGATGAGTCTCCAGAATCTTTGCATCGGGGAAATTTCTAGAGATAGTGAAATGGTATTGCTCACGCAATGAAGAAGTAAGTAAGGTAATGACTCAAATGCCCCAGGTAACAATTATTCAAAAGCAAATTATTAGTGCTTGTGCAAACGAGGTGAAGAAAGTCATTCTTAATGAGATCGGAGATTTTTTTTTCGATTTTATTTGATGAGGCTCGAAATTGTTCAGTTAAAGAGCACATGGCGATTGTTATTAGATTCATAAGTAACAAAGGGGGTGATTGAGCGGTTTCTCGGATTCTTCATGTTAGTGATATTTCGGCTCACGCATTAAAATATGCTATTGATGATTTCTTTGCGAAGAATGGATTATCATATCTACCTTAGAGGTCAAGCTACGATGGGGCGTCAAACATGCATGGAGAAGTTAATGGGTTAAATCGCTTATTTTGAAGGAAAATAGCACGCTCATTACATCCATTGTTTTGCTCATCGACTTCAATTAGTTGTTGTTGCGACGGCAACGAAACATACTATGGTGAATAGCTTTTTTGAATATCTAACCATGATTGTCAATGTTGTTGGTGCTTCATGTAAAAGGAAAGATGCTCTTCCACAAAAACAATCTGATAATCTTGTGAAAAAATAAGAAGGTGAAACTTGACAGGGAAGGGGAAAGAATCAGGAAGCAAGCTTAGATAGAGCAGATGTTGGGGTTCTCACTTTAAAACAGTTACAAGACTATTTTTACTTGTGGAATCCGTGAAAGAAGCGCTTGCAATTGTGATGGAGGATGGGCCTGATGGAAAAGTCGAGGTCTTGCTACGGGATTGCTTGATAAAAGAAGCTTTGAATTTGTATTTATTGGGCGTTTGATGGAGCATATTCTGGGGATGACTATTGCGTTGTCACAAGTTCTGCAACAGAAGACTCAAAACATAGCTACGGCTGCTATCGAATCAAAAACATTGAAAAAACGACTTGAAGAGAATTCAGATTGATGCTTGGGATGTTTTGCTAAGAGAAGTCACATGCTTTTGTTCTTCAAAAGAAATTGATGTGCCACATATGGATGACTTTGTTAAAGGGCGAGCTAGAAAGACTGTCGATGGCCAACAAAAGACATATGTGCATTACTATCGGGTAGATATCTTCTTACAGGTATTTAATTTATTTCAATTTAGTTTAATTTGATTTCATAAAATTTCATTTTCACCAAAGGTTGACTATGCTTTATATTTTAAATGATAGGTGGTTGATCTTATTTCTGAAGAGATTACAATCGTTTTACTGAAACAAATTCAGAGTTGCTTATATGCCTAGGTTGCCTTGATCCTAGAAATTCATTCTCTAGCTTTGATCATGGCCGATTGGTTCGTCTTGCTGATTATATCCTGAAGACTTCACTTCTGGTGATCTATCTGGGTTGAATCATGAACTCAAGACATATATTTCTCACATGAGATCAACGGTCTGAGATTAACGACATTGGAGATCTTTCAAAGAAAGTGGTCGAAATGAAGCGTCATGATGCATTTCCCTTGGTTTATCGACTTATTAAATGGCCTTGGTCTTGCCTGTTGCAACAGCCCCATTGAAAGATCTTTTTCTCTACGATGAAAATTATCAAGACGGACTTGCGCAAGAAAATGGGGACGACTTTCTTACAGATTGTATGTTATGTTTGTTATGTTATGTTGATAAGGGAATATTTGTAAATGTTGAAACTGAAGCATATTGCAAGAGTTTCAGAGCATGAGGTCTCGTAGGATACAATTGCCACCTCTTTGTCGTTAGTGTTTCGGCTAGTAACGTAGTTTTAGTAGTTATGGCATCGAATGTTTTGCAACATAATATTTTGAATGATTTATGTAGAAGTTCGAATTTCTTATTTGGTGTTTTTTTTCTCCGTGTGAAAAACTTAATAATATAAAGCCCCCCCCCCCCACCGGGCGTTGATTCCTGGATCCGTCACTGAACCTACCTTAGTGTATACCATACGTATGTTACTTGTGGTATCTTTTTCGTACCACGTTTCTAGCAATCGAAATTCCTACCCAAATTTGTAGTACCAATATACCATTGTTTTAAATAGCGTTGTGATGTGCGCTACGAGCGCGCTTTCGCGTTGAATTCCACAAAATGCTACGTAGCGTCCCAAATTTAGCGTTTGTTCTTTTTTTATTTTTTATTTTCTTTTTATTTCTTAATCTTTATAAAGCTAAGATATACTTATATTTGAAGGGTTCTTTTTTCGAAACGAGCACCGAGGCATGACTCAACATTGTGGATGTCAGTATGAAAAAAGTACACTTTGGCTAGCTAGGGCTTTAAATGACGGTATATTTAAAATTAAAAATACTTTAATTTAAAGAACAAATAAATACCAATATCTATATATATATATATCCCCCGAATTTAATTTTTTAGAACTGATAAAATTAAAAGAATATATATAAAGCTCACTAGACTACGCATTTTAAAATATCGTTATTTTTTTTCCAGAAACTGATGTGTCTTTATTATATTTAGTTCCCATTATTTTGAATTATTTATTTGATTGATGATAATTCTTTTTTAAACTACCATAATTAGTATCATATTAGTTATTTAACTACTTTACTCATTTATAATTACCATATATTATAATTTATTTATATTATAAGTGGACTGTCTGAAATACTCACGCAATGTGCTACGCTGTTTACGCTACGCTTTATTGGGACCAAATGCGACGTCATACGCTATACGCTTTTTTAAAACACATACATATGTTTGTAATTCTAATATATAGATGTTCGTAGTACCATACCCTATCATAGTGTAGTACCATACATATGTTACTTGTAGTATCTTTTCGTACCACGTTTATAGCAACCGAATTCCTGCCCAAATTTGTACTACCAATATACACATGTTTGTAGTTCCAATATATAGATGTCAATAGTACATACCTTACGATAGTGTAGTACGATATGTATGTTACTTGTAGTATCTTTTTCGTACCACGTTTCTAACAATCGAAATTCCTGCCCCAATGTGTAGTATCAATACACAGATATTTGTAGTACCATATATAGATGTTTATAGTACCATAGCTTATGATAATGTAGTACAATGGGTAGGTTACTTGTAGTATCTTTTGCGTACACCATTTTTAATTATCGAAAACACGTAGATTATTATGCAAATACGGCATTAGAACTTCCAGCAAACAATTTTATTGGAACACCATCAATAATACGACATCAGTATTAATATTATTCATCCAACAATAGTATTGATACCAATATATCTACAATTTTAATATGATTCATCCACCAACAATATTAATCAAACATATCGACAATATTAATATCATTATCCACCAACATCATATCAAAAACATATCCGTCGTAAGAATGTGTGATAACATATCGGCAACATACCAACAAAAAGAATGCTCCATAACCTATCGTTTCATTGGTAAACAATAATATGTGATCTTCTTATATTCCACACATGTAAACAACGTGAACCCACCAAAACATTCGTAGACAACATATCTTCGTATTTGTTACCTGTTAAAAGTAAAATAAAAAACGATTACCATATGATCTGCTAGAAACTTCAAAAGGTACTTCATAAAAGAAATGCGGTACTGTCACTACAAAAATAAATTTTTAGTCGCAATTATTTCGTCACTAAATGTAGTAAAATTGTCACTATAATAACCTAGTGATGACTTACATGTTGTCACTATGTCGTGATTATAGACATTGTCACTAAATAATTTAGTGACGACTACATACTCATCACTATAAATCGATGCTTTAGTGATACAATATATCATCACAAAAGACATGTGCTTTAGCCACGTGAATTCCCGCCACTATTAAGTGATGCTTTAGTGACCATGCCGTTCTCGACACTATAAACCGACCTTTTAGCCTCAACTAAAATTTGTCACTATAAATAATCTTTTAGTCACGCACTATTTTATCACTATAATTAATCTTATAGTCGGATGCTACTGTTGTCACCAAAAAGTAAAATTCGCCACTATATGTTTTTTAACATTTAATCATTATTATAATTAAATTAATTTATAATTTGGGGTATTTTGTGAAAATTGATTTCTAGCTATAATTTTCGTTTATAGTGATAACTCGTAAATTAAGTATAGTGATGATAACATTAAATGGTCGTTTATCATAAAAACCAAATTCAAATTTCGATATATATATATATATATATATATATATATTTTATACATAACAATGGATCATTAATTAAATAGAAAAGAAGAAAGAAAACTCATTAATATAGAATCAGCAACCAGCAGAACAAATGCAAAGGGTTATAAACTACGTTAGACAAAAAACCACAAGCAACAAAAGAAAATCATGGCCACATCTTTCGACCGGGCAACTAACTTACATCATTTGGTTGATGGTTGAATACGACCGGGCACGCTTATGCTCTGAATGATGGAAGGAAGCTCGCTTTTGAGAATAGCTTCTACTTGAGAATGTACTTGGGATTCTTGATTGTTGAGTTGAGACTCTAAGACCTCCAATCGTAAAGCCAGCTCATCATTTTTTTTCTTGAGTGACTCTTGAGTGACATTAATTTTTTTGTCACAATTTTTATATCTACGGTGATGGCATATTTCTTGCCACTGGAAAGTAGTCACAATAAATATTCTTTTTTGGTAATGCATATTATAAATTAGCCAAATCTTAAGCAAATACTAACCTCTCTTGCCACCCACAGTATGCTAATAGTTGAAAAGAGGATAAGAACTCAGCTTTTTACACCTCGACGCCAAAATCGCAACACCCACGGCTCGACACCAAATCGCGACACCCACCTGATACCCAATTTATGTCCATGCTACAAACATTCATTGTACACCTCATCAGAGTGTTCTCTAACTCAATTTCGTTCGCTCTAGGTCAAGAAGCTCGAAGGATAACCCACAGTGAAAAAACAAAACAACAAAAACCTACCTCAACTTACTTGGTCGAAGAAACCCACGATGAATTAGGCAAGCTCGGAGCTTTCCGGTGCGGGCAGAGGTTTTTCGTCGCCGGCGGGAGCTTTTCTAGTTGGGAGATGAGGCCTGAAATTAAAAGCTACGTGGGTGTTGATTTGGGGAAGAAATGATTAAAAAAATAACTGAGGGCTAAAAATCGTCATTTCGGATAAATAGGTATTGATGTGTAAGAATGTTTTGATTTAGGGAGTTTGATAATAAGTAAATTGAAAGGGGGATTTAGTTGATAAAAAGTTTGGAATGGAGATTTAATTAAGGTTGCACCTTACAAAAATATATTTATGTTATTAAAACTTGATTAAATTAAAAATGGATATCAAAAAAATATAAAACAAAACCTATATAATTCACATTTATATATTATTGTTTTTAAAAAAATATTTTAAGATATTTGGTGGGCCTGCCCGCGGCCCGCGCGGGCTTACTCGCATAGGCCCGCCCCGTCACTTTGGCTGGCACGCGGGCCGCGGGCCCATTTGACAGTGCCAAGGTGGGCGGCTGGCCCGCGGGCCACGAGCATTTTTGCTAGTTCTAAATGTGCCATTGGTTAAAATGACTTAATTAATAATTTATGAATGTCCATGTAATTAATATTATTGTTTTACGGAGTAACTTCACTTAAATCCCTATTAGGTAAACTTTTTATCACTTAACTCTCCGTGTCAGAAAAATATCACTTAAGGACCAATTCAGAACTTTACTATCAACAAGTACCAATTGGACAAAAAACCACCCCCCATCCTTATATTATTACGATTATACCTGGAATTTTAATTAAACAAAAAAGAAAAGAAATATTAATCCAGTCGGTCGATTCAAAGAAACCCGCATGAAATAAAAAAAATTTCCACTCTCAGTGGAACCTTAAATCGAAGGCCCACAATAAATGGCTCCCACGAAGAAACTCTCGATGAGTCATCTACGTCATTGGGTGTTGAAATTTCTCATTTCATCAAGTTTCGTAAAACTTCTATTTTTTCGTTGAATTTGTTTGTTGTGCCGCAATTGTGTATTTTTTATATGTTAATTTCTCGGTGAGGTTAGGCCTCGTTTTTATATTATGTTTCATTAAGACTTTCTTATGTTTAATTAGAGGCTTTTATGATTAATTCGAGGTTTTTTAGGTGTAATTTGGGGTTTTTTAAGGTTTAATTTGGGGCTTCTTCTTAGGTGGTGCTTGATTAGCGCTCTTGAAATATAAATTAAGTATTTTAAGTTGTGTTTTTTAATATCAATTTGGGTTGTACATTTCAACGCTATGTGCATGTTTTTAGTACGCAATATACATATTTTTAATACCTTATATGCATTATTTTGGTACGTCGTAATAATATAAATTGGTACAGTACATGTTAGATTATGGTGATGAGTTTTTTTTTGTATCACAAGCATACATTTCATTTTATTTATTCTCTCGTTGTCTACCTGAATGATTAAAGAATGTGATAGGTGTGTTCAATGTGCATGGAAAATCACGTAAGCAAAGTATGATATCTATTCCGACTAAGGTAATGAATACCGATAAAACGTCGATGAGGCAATATCCACGACTTTACTAGTGATGTTTGGATTTAAGCTACAAATCCACGACTTTGAGGGTTAATATATTAAATATGATATGAAATGAAAGATGTAACGTAATTAGGTATATTAAAGTTGTTTTCATTGAAACTAATGTAAAACACGAGTAAAAGCGCTTACCTAATAACTTGCATCAATTGAGCATGGTAACCGTACCTTTAGACATGTGCATATTGTATCTTATGTACAGATATATTGTACCACGTTAAGTATCGATATCGTACAAATTTTTAGTGATTCACATAATATCTAAAATTACGAGTTCAGATTGTCAAGTAATAAAAGTGAACCCCTAAAAATAATAAATAAGTAGGATATTAAACAAAAAACGACAATGATAAATTGAACATGTCATTTAATAATCATCTATACTATGTTGTAGTAAGTTATTCTAACATAGTTCATCATTTTCAACTGAAACTTGGGGTTTGTAATATAAATTCATGTGTGTAAAGGTTATTATATCAAATATGATATGAAGTAAAATATATCACATATATGCATATAGAAATATGGTTTCATAAAAAAATTCAATTCGAGTTGCCAAAAAAAGCTTATCCAAATAAGATGTACCAAATATGTCGTGTATACTGTACCGTCCAACAGTCTCTGAAAGTATCTTTTATTGAGTATATATGGTACCAGAGTTAAGTACTTTACCGTACCAAACTTAAAAAAGAAATGAGTTGACATAATACATACTCTGACATGAGAATTAGTTCCAAGTTTATTTCCTGACATGTCAGATACAATTATTTGTCAGATTTCTGTTAGATGTCAAAGTTGAGCTTACAATTATTAGTTTCCTACGGCTGTTGATATAACGTATCGTTATTGCGTTTAGTGTACCATTTAGTTGGTATTATTATACCTTGTACACATTGTTATCGTACCTTTTTATAATATTACCGTATCAAAAGTTACATGCATAACAAGCATTATTTTAGCAGACATATTAACCAAAAAGAAGCTCATAACCAAAATATTCATAGACACCTATGGTCCAAATATATATGCAACAAATAGACAAAAGAAATGAACGAGCAACCAGACCTATATTGTTCATATCGCCAAACAACGATGACACCACCATTTGAACAAAAAAAACTTAAAAAGTACAATAACCATTAAAATGTACACTATATATTGCTCCCTCCTCCGTTAATTTTGTCACACTTTTCCATTTCGGGCGTCCCAATAATATTATCACATTTCCTTATTTAGACCATCTCCAATAGTACCGCAAAACGCAAAAATGCAGTAAAATGCTCCAACAGTACTGCAAACGCAAACGCAAAATGCATTTTTTCTTTCTCTCTCCTGTTTCGAACGCAAATTTTGCGTCTGAACGCAAAAATGCGTTTGATGTTTTAAAATTGCAAATAAGCCCTTTACTTGTATTGATTATTAAACCGAACATATAAAAATATACTAAAGAATTTGAAAATTGTATACTACGATTATATTGATATAAGAAATAATTATTTAACCTTGACACTTATTTTAGTACTAATTTTTTATATCTTATTATTTTTATATTTTATTTATATGTAGTATAATTAAATATTATTTTGACCACAGTATAATTTTTATATTTTATTTATAAGACGTGTATCTCAATGTATTTCATTGTTATGTTGTTTAATTTCGATATTTTTAATAAATATTTTGTTTTATGTTTTTAATATACAAAATTATAAGAATATTGTGGTTAGTTTGTAAAGTAGTAAAATATAGGGGTGATATTGAAAAGTTATAAAAGTTCGTATGAAATGGAATATTACAGGAATATTCTTTTGCGTTCGCGTTTGCAGTTAACTGTTGGAGAACAGTTACTGCAAACTGTGGTTGTTACTGTAAAATGCGTTTGCATTTGCGGTTGACTGTTGGAGATGGTCTTAGCAAAAAAACTATCGCAAACTGTAGCGCCCGTTTCCTTTTTTCGTGTTTGCACAGCTATTACATTTTTACCATAAAATTTTTTTCGCTTTTCTTTCCTTCATAACCATTCCCTTTGAACATAAACGGAGGCGTACATCTGTCTATTTCCTTTCAATCATAACGCACATATATGTATAATTATTTTAACATCATATAGAAAATCTCACTAATATTTCTTAAACTATATGCAACTATGAGCTGTGGGGAGTAGGATGAGAATGTAGCCGGCGAACCTTGAATCCATGCTTTTATATGCAGATGCGTTCTAAGTCGCCTGTTAGATATCTACATCACTGTGAAACAACTATTCAGAGTATGATCGCAACATGTTATTCCATATGCATATAATAAATAAAACTGTAATAATAAAACAATCCGTCTTCCATATCCGTATTCCATAGATATCACAATATTCCCCTCGTATACCTATTCCGTAACCCTTGTTCATATAACCATTGTCCCTAAGATCCGTAGATCATTTGGCATTCTATACCACCATCATATACCATTATCCATATCAGATCCGTAGATCAAAAGCATGAAATCCTTTCAATCATATAGTCTTTCACATAACCGTCACGTATTCAAACATAATTTCGATCACATAACCATAGTCCGTATAATCATTCATATGACCTTTAAATCAATGCAATTCTATATGATCATTTTTCTTTGATACTCCCATTATAGACTAGCTAGACTGTACTGTACGCCCAGTCGGCGCCCATGCATGGGACTCTGTAACCATTCCGTAATTCCCCGATTTGTAGGGATACGTATTGCTTGTACAGGACTCTGTAAAATCCCCCGATTTGTAGGAATATTTGCCGTTGCATCCATATCATATCACCGGTAGTCATAGCAGTCATAACGGTTTCTCCTTTCATTTATTACGTGTATGCATGCCGTGCATCTATCCTTATATGATACATATTTCATATGAGAGCATGTTACGGTCACACAATTCACATCAATTTACAGTTAACACGTATATTATAAAATTGTCAATCAGTTAATCCATATAGAGCACGTAGGCACATAAGACACATCAGTTATCAATCAGTACATATAGCCACAAAATTTCAAATCAATCAATAAATTCGTATAAAACATATATGCATATATAAGCACATAAATCACCTAGAAACAGAACACATGTTGCATATCATACTCACAGGTTTCGTTTATACTCCCGTTTGCTAATCAATCATATCCTTGCATTTATCGGGATCCTGACCTATAGATATATTATTTCGGTAAATATGAGATCCCTATAATGATATGCGTGGATAATATGCATACTTTGCATCGAAATTAACCTTGACCTGCAATGAAAAAACTTTTAAAATCCTTCGATTAATTTCGCGAATCTATCCTATAATTCGCGAATTGTTACTTGACCTGTGAACTCTACACTTCGCGAAATCCTTAAATTCGCTAACTCAAATTCAATTCATGAAATCATTCTAATTTGCTAAATTTTATTCGGCCCGTGAAGCTTTTACTTCGCGGATCCTTAAGGATTCGCGAAATCCGTTTCAGCCCGCGAATAGAATTTGAAGCCCGACTTCTCTCTCAATTTGCAAATTATTCCGCCCGCGAGAATATGTTTTAGCCCGAGCCTCAATTCTCAATTCGTGAAGTTCATCGCCCGCGAAAAGTTTGGCCCGCTCGAAGCCCGACTATATTTCTTATTCGAAAATTGACTTGGCCCGCGAGAATCTGATTTTTGGCCCGAAATACAATTCCCGAAACTCTTTTGCGAAACTATTTTGTGAACTTTTATCGAAACCAAACCCTTTAGGAAATTCTTTCGCAATTTCCTTCGAAATTTCTTTCGAAAATCTTAAACATACCAATCTTTCGAAAATCATAATTTCTAATCTTTCGAAAATCATTAAAATGCTCATAACAACATATATTCAAAAATCATTGAAACTCATATCATTGAAATCTCTTTTGAAAATAAATCTTAACTCACAACGTCGTACACCTAAAAATACATTTTCTTTCGAAAACCTAGAAATCTCGATCAAACACTAGTTTCGCAAGACTAGTTTCGTCAAAACTTTAAATATTTTCAAACCTTTCAAAAATTAGAACACATATAAAACATGATCCCATGCGGTTTTCGTGTTGATAAATCTTCCAAACGTGCTTAAAACATAAATTAACATATAATACCGAAATCTTTCTTTGTAAGGCCGAAAACATAGTTCTTGGAAACCCTAATATACTAAATTATTCCTTAATGTCGAAACCTTAAAACTCTTTCCTTAAGATACTAACGATGCTCATGGGTCGAAAACTACATATCAAAATACTGAAATTTGTATACACATAATCATCTTCAAAAGATTCGAACCCCTTTGCAACCCTATCGTATTCTAGTATCAAGAATCGTTCTTAAGAACATATATGTAACCCTTTTAATACTCTGTAATAATCTAATATATTTAAGACTATGAAGACTTCCCACAATTATCAATGACGTCCTTATTGTTGAAATATAAACTTGATTTGGGCTTGGACTATTTAGAGGTGGATTTAATATTTGGGCTAATGAATATTACAAGCCCAATATCTAGAAACTTACAGAAAATCTAGAGAAATCCATAGAACTCTATGGAACCTTATAGAAACTAGATATTATTGTGGAGTATTCTAGAAAGGTGATGTTTAGGCTTAACCTTAAGGGGTAGAAACTAGTATAAATAGGGGTGATGTATTAGCATTTTGTATCAAGCAAGTGAAAACCAAATCAAGTGTTGTAATATAAAGCCTCTTCCTCTAAACACTATCATTCGATATCAAGTTCCTACCTTCCGATATAAACCCCAATTTCCAACAAAGTGGTATCAGAGCTAGAAGATCCTAAGGCGATGGCGAGCGGCATGGTTCCCTTCCAAGTCCCGACACTCAATAAGAGCAACTACGACAATTGGAGTATCAAGATGAGGGCGCTCCTTGGATCACAAGACGTATGGGATATCGTGGAGAAAGGCTACGTCGAGCCGAAGAGTGAAGAACCGAATCTCAACTCAAAAGGATAATTTGAGAGAATTGCGAAAGAGAGACAAGAAAGCTCTCTACCTAATCTATCAAGGATTAGATGACGACGCTTTCGAGAAGATTTCGGAAGCAAAGACCGTCAAGGAAGCATGGGAGAAGCTTACATCGTATAAAGGAGCGGATCGGGTAAAGAAGGTACGTCTTCAAACTTTAAGAGCCGAGTTTGAATCCTTGCATATGAAACAAGATGAAGCTGTGTCTGACTACTTCTCAAGGGTATTAGCAATAACTAATCAACTAAAAGGAATCGAGAAAATTGATGATGTTAGAATCATGGAGAAATTGCTCGTTAGATCCGAAATTCGAGCATATCGTAGCCATCATAGAAGAAACTAAGGATCTAGAAGAAATGACGATGGAGCAACTATTTGGCTCATTGCAAGCTCATGAAGAGAAGAAAAGGAAGAAGGAAGGGATTGTAAAACAAATACTCAAGCTGCAAATTGATCCTACAAAAGGAAGTGATAATGATGAAAATTATCAAGGACGAGGCTGCGGACGAGGTCAAAAAGGAGAACGAGGAGGAGGTCGTGGACACGGATACGGACGAGGTTGGAGGCCCAACGATGACGAGAACAACAATCATCAAAGGAGAGATAACTCAACGAGAGGTCATGGGAGAGGTAACCCAAGATCAATGTATGATAAATCAAAAGTTAAGTGTTACAATTGCGAGAGGTGGGCACTATGCTTCCGAGTGTAGAGTTCCTAAACATAAAGTTGAGGAGAAGGCCAACTACGTCGAAGAGAAAAATGAAGAAGATATTCTACTACTAGCTCATAAGGATGATGAAAGAGGCGAAAGTAACAAGTGGTACCTAGACACCGGCGCAAGCAATCACATGTGCGGGAAAAGGAACATGTTCGTAGAGCCTGGTGAATCAGTGAGCGGCAATGTTGCATTCGGGGGCGAATCAAAGGTCGCGGTGAAAGGCAAAGGTAACATTCTTATTCGCTTAAAGAATGGTGGGCACCAATTCATCTACAATGTCTACTAATGCCGGAGATGAAGAGTAACATCTTAATCTTGGGCAACTCTTAGAGAAAGGTTATGATCTTCATCTAAGAGATAATAACCTTTCTATAAGAGATGGTTCAAATAAATTAATCACTAAGGTGCCAATACAAAGGAATCGAATGTTCGTCCTCAACATCATGAACGATGTTGCGAAATGCCTCAAGACATGCTATTGGGATCCATCATGGATTTGGCATCTTCGATATGGGCATCTAAATTTCGACGGACTAGAACTGCTAGCAAAGAAGGACATGGTGAAAGGATTGCCATCCATCAACCACCCCAATCAAGTATGCGAAAGATGCTTAATCGGAAACCAGTTCGAGAAGAGTTTTCCAATGAGTCGAGCTCGAGAGCTAAAAGACCTTGGAGCTAATTCATACCGATGTGTGCGGACCAATCAAGCCGAGCTCACTTGGTAAGAGTAACTACTCTTCATTGATGACTTTTCAAGAAAGACATGGGTATACTTCTTAAAGCACAAATCGGAAGTATTCGAGAACTTCAAGAAGTTCAAAGCCCTTGTTGAGAAAGAAAGTGGCCTCAAAATAAAGGCAATGAGATCCGATCGTGGAGGAGAATTCACCTCGACAGAATTTAATAAGTATTGTGAAGAGCACTGGATAAGATGGCCCCTGACGGTACCAAGATCCCCCAACAGAATGGTGTAGCAGAGAGAAAGAACAAAACAATTCTCGACATGGCTAGAAGCATGCTCAAGAGTAAGAAGCTACCGAAGAGTTCTTGGCAGAAGCAGGCGCATGTGCAGTCTACCTCTCTAATCGATCTCCAACAAGGAGTGTGTGGGGAATGACACCGCAAGAAGCATGGAGTGGTAGGAACCTGGCATATCACATCTAAGAATCTTCGAAGCATAGCCCATGTGCATATTCCTGACGAGAAAAGAAGCAATTGGACGACAAAAGTGAGAAGTACATCTAGGCTATGACAACACCAGGGGTACAAACTCTACAATCCGAAGACAAAGAAGACTATCATCAGTCGAGACGTGATATCCGACGAAGAAGGAGAAGGGGATTGGAACACATGCAGAGGTGAGTACAATTACACTCCATTCTTTGAAGAAAGTAATAAAGAACAGCCAACAATGGAGCAAGCGGAAGACGAGCCCACTACTCCAATAACATAGTCGCATGCGAGTTCAGAAGACGAAAGCTCAAGCGAGAGAACCCCACGCTTCAAAAGCCTAAAAGAGATATGTGGAGTACCAGAAGATCAAGATAACCTAACTCTCTTCTGCCTCTTCGCGGACAGTGAGCCGATGAGCTTTCAAGAAGCCGTGAGAAATAAGAACTCGAAAGATGCCATGGATGAGGAAATTAAAGCTATCGAGAAGAATGACACGTGGGAGCTAACAACACTGCCAAAGGGACATAAGGCGATTGGCGTAAAGTGGGTGTATAAAGCAAAGAAAAATGCCAAAGGAGAAGTTGAAAGATACAAGGCGAGCCAACTAAGATTCATGTAGATAATAAGTCAGTAATAGCGTTAGCCAAGAACCCAGCCTTCCATGATCGGAGCAAGCACATCGACACTCGTTACCACTACATAAGAGAGTGCATCACAAGAAGGATGTTGAAATGGAATACGTGAAGTCCAAAGACCAAGTAGCCGATATTTTCACCAAACCACTCAAGAAGGAAGACTTTGTACGACTACGTAGTATGCTCGGAATGGCAAATCAAGTTTAAGGGGGGTGTTGAAAATATAAACTTGATTTGGGCTTGGACTATTTAGAGGTGGATTTAATATTTGGGCTAATGAATATTACAAGCCCAATATCTAGAAACTTACGGAAAATCTAGAGAAATCCATAGAACTCTATGGAACCTTATAGAAACTAGATATTATTATGGAGTATTCTAGAAAGGTGATGTGTTAGCTTAATCTTAAGGGGGTAGAAACTAGTATAAATAGGGGTGATCTATCAAGCAAGTGAAAACCAAATCAAGTGTTGTAATATAAAGCCTCTTCCTCTAAACATTATCATTCGATATCAAGTTCCTCCCTTCCGATATAACCCCCAATTTCCAACACTTATACCTGACGAAAATCAATTTTTAATAATAATAACGTTCTACAAATAGGCTTACTACATGTTTTAACATCGAAAGTTATCCTAATACGCATATATGCAATTATTTAACATTCTAGGATAACTAGTACATCTAAGACCTTCGACAACCTCCCATTATTGTACAAGTATACTTGATTATGGCTTATTAACCGTATTTGTACATGTGTAATTGTGAAAATGTTATATAAATTCCTCACTCTAACTTTGCGAAAGAGGATTTTGAATTTGCCTTCTCTCCTTGTTCGAATGTCTCTCTCTTAGTTTCCTCTTTCTGTTCTTGTCTTCGATCTCCTTGTTCTTACTTTGCGAATGCTAGACTAACGAATACCTTTCTTTTCTCTTCGTTTCTTATCCTAAGTTAGCGTATTAAAATGACCAAATGACATCGACATGTTTTACAATACTTATCCCAACTCTAACACTTATGATATTATCTTATTATTATTTTATTTTTTCCTTCAAGACTAAGTTTTCGATAGCTAGTTTCAAAACTTTTAATTAGCGAAAAAGTTTCTCTATCGAGAATTATAATTCTCGATACACCATACTTTCAATTCTTATCTTCAGTTGACTTGTACTTTATTAATGCTTACCATAGTCTATCTAATGCCTATTATATTATTATTAAAATTGTCCCCTCCTGACTAAGTTTTTCAATACATGGATCTCGAGACTTTTCTTAAGTTATAAAATAATCTAGTTCTCGCTACCTCCACCGAAAATCATATCTTTCATAATTCCTACCTGTTCGAATTTAATTTTTGTACTTTATTTAGAACAACAATATTTTATTTTATTAATCCCTATCTTCACTTAGAAAGTGATCGATGTTATTTTATTATTAAAGTGTGTTCCTTTATAACTAGGTTTTCGATATTATAATTACAAAGTCGTTACATCGAGAATTAGTACTCTAGTAACATTTGCTTACAAGAATTCTTTAGTTTTGATAATCTATCTGTTCCTTTCTCATAATTCTATTTAACAAGAATATAATTCTTGAAATCCATATTACGAAAATCGAATTTCGCGAATCACCCCATAGTTCGAATTTCTATCTTTCGCGTTAATACTCCCTTTCGAAAATCTAATTCTTGTAACTATGCTTTCAAAAATTCAATAACAATATTATTCTTATTCAATAATTCCTCACTTTTGAACATATATTTTTATTTATTCCGACCTATTTATTTTCATACCAATAACCTAAATTTCATAGTCAAATATTTGTACCATCTATATGCATGCATGAAATTATGGTGTCAAGTTTCGGTTTGGTTTCGGTTCCTGACACAAACTATCAATATAATAATATTAAGTATTCTTAAAAGACATGTCAAAATATACACTTTTTTACATTTTCATTGTACTATATTATTATAATAATGCCACCTTAATTTGCGTGCCCAGCATGATAAAGTTGGTGGGACGGAGGGAGTAATATGGTACTATAACCACACTTATAAAGGTACACATTATCCATGTAGGTGATCTTGCATTGCTTTGAACTACCTCTCTACCTTGACATTGTTGAAAATTCTGAGTTTAAACTTTCTAAATATTCCTGAATTTCGAAGTGCCTAATTTTTACGCATAATATGACACAATTTCAAAACACGTCTTTAATAATAACCTTCAAGACATTCGAGAAACTCATTTGCAGTGATACCAATGTTTTAAAATGCGTAAAGCGCAAGACGTCGCGTTTTCATTCAAGTAGCGCATAGCGTATATAGCGTAGCGCATTGCGTGAGTATTTTAAGCAAGACGGGATTAATGCCAAAAAAAACTTAATATATAACATAATCATCATTATTTGTTAAATTGTAGCTTATATATCCAATAATATATACTATTACCATTTTTCCGGAGGAAATGTGCTTATCTAAATATTATAAATAAATAGCATCAATACAGTAATTCAACAAAATAACATTAATTTTTCAATTTAATAATTTGAAAATTATTGTGTTTCTCAATATTGGTTTGTAATTATTAATGCATCCATCACATAAAAAAAGAAAATATTATTTAACTAAAAGAAAAAGGTGGGGCCACAAATATTATTAATGCATCATCACTGTGATACCTTCAGGTTTCTCATACAGATGGTAAGCACATACCTAGAGACAACCACACAGATTCGGGAGCAGCACACATTTCAAGCAAACCCACGAGCATGAGCTATATATATCGAGCGAACCCACAAATAAATTGAGACGATTTCGATTCTATATTTCGACAACCCATAATTAATTGAAAAGACCCACGTTGTATTGACTTAATGGAAAAACGTTGAGCAGAATTGACCTGAAAATCCACAACTTTTTCTCCAATTTTTTTTTTTTGACATTTTCAGCTTTTTCCCCCTTCTTCTTCCATGGAACCTACCGCAGTATTGAGAAATTCACGTTTTTAGTGTCGAATCGAGTCGTGCTCCTACTTATTTTCTTCTTCTTTTGTTCTTCTTCTCTTCTTCTCCTCTCGCTCTGTTCGTTTCTGTTTTTTATTCTTTTTATTTCTTTTTGTTTTTAACTTTTAATCATAAAGTGGGGGTAAATTGTCTTTTTAGACTAATTGGTCCTTAATTGAAATGCAATTTTTAATATGGTCCTTAACTGATAAGTGTTCCTACCTAGAGTTAAGTGATAGATATTTATACTGATGGGGATTTAAATGAAAATGTTGAATCACGTGATTATTTTAATTTATTAGTCCAAAAATAAAGTGTTTGAGGGTGAAGAGTGATATAGGGAAGGGTGGGTTGTGAATATACCCTTCCTTTAATCTTTTGCACTCAATTTAGGGCCGCTTTCATGTTCTTTTTCCAAGAAATCGCTTCGTTATCGTCTTGTTTGAATTATGTGGTTGAATATTAGTACCAAGCATTGATACGCGATCACCATGCATGGAAATGATTTTCTGTTACTTAATCTCTTCAATGAGCTCCTTGAGAAGTGAAGAAAGCTGAAACAGTTCACGCTTTATGGAAGAAAAAAATTATTCCCTTTTTGAGATTTCGTATGTGCTGCATTTCTGTTGCAATATCTCATTCTCTCGCAATATTTTTCTGCAGAAAAACCTGAAAAAAAAAACGATATTTGTTGAAGCACAAATTCCATTCATTTGCAAAACGATACTACTTACTTTTATTGGCCAAAACGTCATCGACCCAAAGAGTTGCAAGTAGTATTGATGATTTGGGAGATCACACGATTAAATTTTGACCACAGAAATATCTTGATTTAATCAAGTTTGGTTTCATATTATAGTTTATCCAAAAGACGTATTCAACTGACTATTTGAGTCATTTTTTCTCTATGGATTAAATATCTTCGGTTAGTTTTAGACTATTCCAACTAATTAATATCAAAATGCAAAATTTTCCCCGTCAACTAAATTAACCAGGAAGAAACCCCCGAGCTTCCATTCACTTTCAATTTCATAGAAAAAAAAAGAACATATTTGAACAAGAATTTATACTTGTAATAACATATACTTTGGTGGCGAGAAGTATTATTTGAACATTTGTAAGGAAATAAACATCAACTACGCGTCCCCAGAAACTTGTGATTTTTAAGATCGTGCATTTGATACGTGTCTTTGACGAATTACATGCATCAATTAGGTGAACTTTCAGCACATTTTAATGATGAAATAGTTAGTCTACTTGGTATTTTCAATGTAGTTTTGACGTTATCCCAGCTACAATAAACTTCGATAATCATAAGATTTGAACGCATGAACATAAGCACACCTCATCCACTAGGTAAATAAAAAAAAAAAAAAAACTGATGAAGAAATAATAATACTAAAATTCAGGATAGCTAACGAACCTCCACCTTAATAAGCAACTTTCGCGGGTAATTTCTCTCATTGGGACGTAATTTTTGTTCGTAGAATACACCACCAAAAGAGATTCAAACGTAATTTATTTTCGTTATTTAATTACTCTATAGTCGATTACTACAAGTTACGTATTCTTGAACCTGACTATTCAAACGAAAAACGTGTACGGATACGCCGCAAGAGATTCATCTAGCAAAGAGAAAAAAATGAAATCGTTTGACTTGTAATAAATATAATAATTCAGTCTTCTAAGCCAATATAATATTAAAAAAAAAAACCCATTCGTGCATTTTCTTACAACTGATGAAGGAATTAGAAAAGAGTTCGAACGTCAATAGTACGAAAAGCCTGCTAATAATTTCATATTTTCTAGACGCATCCATGGTCATTGAATTACATGTGAATAAACAAATTGCTCACCACTATTGATCATAGTCACCATCTTTGAAATAAATACAAAGATTGCGCTCAAGCAAGTAGTTAGTTCATGATAACTTCTGACGATTTCTACTCCTCTTTTGTTCCTCAAATTATAATAAGGATTAAGATGTATTCCCCCTTCTTTATTTCATTCTTTATACGCTTACTCATTTTTCACCTAAATAAAATCATAGAGCAAAAATCGATATTTTATTTCCCATGGCTAATTTCAAGACAACGTCGTCCTCGTTGTGGTCTCAACTAGTGTACTGCTTATGCTTCGTACATTCGCTTCATCATTTTGCAGATGCTGCAATAGACAAAAATACGCTAAGGTCGATCGAATACGCAAATAAGAAAGGCCCTTATATTGGTTTGGTGATTCCCAACCTCTTTGAGATGAACCCTCTTCTTCAACATCCAAGCTACAAGTCAAATGGCCTCACCGTTGATTTTGCTGGTAATTATATAACTTTGTATTTTTCGCAAATCTTTTTTAATTGATAGTAATAGGGCTAATTCTTGCGTTGTTACTATGCATATATATTGTGTATTTGAATTATTACCAGGGAGGAGATTCAGGTTTGGTACAGTTGAGAATGAAAAGGTTATATTGGTCATGACTGGCCTGGCAATGGTATAGACATACATACGTTGTCCCATTTTTTAATTAATAATACAAACAAGTAACGACTTTATTAACTATTGGTGTCATAAATTAATTAATCATATTCATCATATTAGGTAAATGCTGGGATCACAACACAATTGTTGCTGAGCCTTTTCAATATCAAAGGAGTGGTTCACTATGGAATAGCTGGAAATGCAAACCCTTCGTTGAATATTGGAGACGTAGTGATTCCTCAGTATTGGTCACATTCAGGTCTATGGAATTGGCAGGTATAATCAACGAACTTCAATTAGTTAAATTTTAAAAATAATATATAGAATATATATGTAAATCGAGCGTCTGTTTGTACAAAAAATTCAACCTTGAAACCCTAGTTTTCGCTCGGCCTTAAAACCCTGATTTTCGATTTTTTTGTCCATCGAATTATACGAGTAATGTATATTTTATTTAATTTTGCAGAGATACGGAGATGGACCAGAGGACGAGCTCGCGCTCGAGGCAAACGGCGACTACACGAGAGAAATAGGTTACCTAAGATTCGCAAACTACACGATAAACGAAAAGGGTAAAGAGGTCAATGTCACCGACAATTTACTGAACAACGTTTGGTACCAACCTGAAGAGATATTCCCAGTCGACGGCTCGCCCGAGCAAAGGCAACACGTATTTTGGGTGCCCGTCGACGACGCTTACTACAAACTCTCTCAAAGATTAGAGGTTTGAAAAAGAAAAAAAATTGAACAAATTAACTAATTACTGTTAGAAATAATATGATAACACTTCCTTCAAGTTTACATTTCTAGATGAAATGATTTGTCATTCAGCATGATATCGAGCTCAATCCTGAAAATCAGGATACGAATCCTCACGACTACCTAAAAAGTCAATATTACATGGCTGATGATAGACAAGAAAAAATCATCACAGACTATGATGTGGGACCCGTGGCATAAATTTAAAAAAATCATACATTTTTTTATCTTAAGCTTTTAGGTGGGGTGGTCATAATTTTATCAAATTTTGAACATTCGAAAAATTACTTCATTTTGTATCTATATCTTTCCAGGGCGTTAAACTAGCGAATTGCATCAACTCGACGACGTGCCTGCCGAAGGCTCCGAAGGTAAAGAGGGTGTCGAGGGGAATGAGCGCGAGCGTTTTCGTAGACAATGCGGCGTACAGAGACTTCTTGTACCGAAAATTCGACACGAGCCCTATCGACATGGAGAGCGCGGCCGTGGCGTTGGAATGCTACCAACAAAGGGTTCCTTTCGTCACCGTTCGAGCACTCTCGGACTTAGCCGGCGGCGGCTCAGACGGTTCCAACGAGGCCGACACGTTCGCACCCATCGCGGCTAACAATTCCGTCACGGTGGTCGTGGAATTTATCAAGATACTGTCGTTGGGGCAGTTCTCATCGCCTATCACAAGGGTTTTGGAATTAGCTTGGGTGTAGTGTATGTATTATATGTTGTTTTCTTAATTATCATGTAAAAAAGGCATGTCCCTTCTTTTGTGTTGTATGGTTCATATGATCACTCGGAAGGAAAAAATTAGTTGTATGTTTGGCTAATTATTGAAGAAATTTCTTATCCGTTGACCTATGTTTCCCGTCCCTGGCTGTCTGCTACGGAAAAACCCTTACTTTCGACTATACTGATCCTATGACCTATGTTTGTCGTCCTAATTGTATTGTTATGGTACAACTATGACTTCCAGCGAAACTAATTTAATGGCTTATGTTTCTCGTCCCGACTATACTACCATGGCCAATATGTTTCATTTCCCAAATATGCTACGAGACAATTACAACTTCTGCCGGGACTAATCCTACAACTTCTGTCTTTCGTCATCGACTATTATAATCAAAATATAAATATATAAAGGTTGTATTTGAATATGGATTTTCCAAGAATTAAAATTCCATATTTTTTTATGGAAAAGGGAAAGTGGTTGGCTTGTGCATTATCCTCGGAAGGAAAGGTGCTGTTTTTTTTTTTTCACAATGAGCGGCTCACGGGACATTACAAAAGCGTGCGTCTTAAATCTCCAGCGTCCATTTACGTCAATTTTACTCAAACTTCAACAATCAATCACCGTTTAACAAAAGGTCAAGTTTACAGGGACGATCACGGGCCATTCTTCCAATTGATTTCGTCGATCAATCTCTGATCCGCTACTTAGAAATTTCTGCAACAGTTTATTGGATCGAGGCATGGATTTCATGAAGGTTTTTTGATCAAACTGTTCGCGAAATGTATGCCTGATAAATTATCTTTTTTACCATCTTTCGTCAAGCCTCGATCATTTTAATCGATCGCGGTAGTTTCATTGTTGTTTTGTGCGATTGCAGAAAGAGAGAGGTTAATTTGAAGGTATTGAAGGTCCCAGAGATTGAACAAAAGGTAAAAGAAAATATTAAATTTATATTCAGCTTGTATTTTCCGCTGTTCAATCTGTTAATAGTGCTATTTGCTTTTCTTAATTTTGATTCCTATGCTTTTACGTTCTGACTGTATTGATTGGTAATATTTTAGTAGGTGAAGGCCCAAAACTTGCATGAATTTCCAACCCCATTTTCTATGCATCTTTGCTTCCCTGTTTAGTTACTTAAATCAAGATTCAATAGAAAATCATATGATGTGAGGCGCAAAGGTACTAATTGCATCTGCTTATTGCATAAAATGTTGGGCTAGGTTACTTTTTATCCAACACATCATTGATATGGATGAGTCGTTTCATATGGAATTAGGTTCTGGATGCAACAGATGATGAACCATGGGGTCCTCATGGTACAGTATTGGCAGAGATAGCTGATGCCACCAAGAGATTGTAACTTCTTTACTTATCATGGACATTTTTATTTCTTAAGTAGTTAAGTTGCGAATTTCTTCTTTACTTGAGTTTGGCGTAACTGATTTGAGTTCCTTCTGCATCTTCCATGGTGGGATACAATCTAGCACTGATTGTCAGATGGTAATGAATGTACTCTGGACAAGATTGACAGAGACAGACAAGAATTGGCGTCTTGTCTACAAGGTTGATACTAGATTTTCCTTGAAGTTCTTTCTGGTGTTACTCTTTGTCATGTGTAGACTGTTAATGTTTTGGTTTGATTCTAATTCTTCTGCAATTTCGCTACCTATCGGTTAAACTTTGAAATATTGTTTGTTCTTTGCTAGGCATTGGCTGTTATTGAGTACCTAGTGGGGCATGGATCTGAACGTGCCGTTGATGACATCGTAGAGCATACTTTCCAGATATCTGTATGATTTTCTTTTATTCCCTATATTTATTTGAAATGATATGATTGTGCCCAACTTTTGCTACTTCATTGTGTTGTTATTGTAAATATACCTTGTATTCTGACTGGTGTTTTATGGACTTCTGCAGTCTCTGTCAAGTTTTGAGTATGCTGAGCCAAGTGGTAAGGATTTAGGTATCAACGTCAGAAAGAAAGCAGAAACCATTGCTGGACTTCTGAATGACAAAGACAAAATCCAGGAAGTAAGGAATAAAGCTGCCGCAAATAAAGAAAAGTAAGTTGCTACCTTGGTCCTTGAGGTCAAATTCATATATAATTTCTCCATGTCCCAGTGATGATTCAAAAGTTGGATATTTGCGGCTTATTGCTCCAACCTTCAGGTATTTTGGACTTTCCTCCTCTGGCATAACATACAAATCAGGTGCAGCCTCATTCAGTAGCAGTAACTTCAGAAACAATGACCGGTATGGGGGATTCGGTAGTACAGGAGACAACTCTTCATACAGTGCTACAGATCGCAATGAAGACAAATATGAGAAAACTACATCAAAGAGAGAACCTTCTCGCCAGGGGAGGTGAGTGTTTTGGCATCAGCCATCATTCAGTTGACTCTATTGTTAAAATTAGTTCATTGACTTTTTATATGATTTCATTTATACCAGCTATTGCCTATTAGTGACATTTACATGCGTGCTGTATTTTTGGTTGTAGACTTCCTTGTTTTGTGAATGAACTTGAGGCGGCCTCTTCGACATTTGTAATAATGAAACTGTAATTTGCCAAGGTTGATAAACTGCAGATTTCTATATAATTATCCCTGCCTTATGACGCATCCAACACAATTTTGGCAGAAGTTTGGCATATGGGAATACATTATTGTCCTGCGATAATTGTTGCTCTAATTTTTTGTATATATTTATATACTTATATATATTCTCTCTAAAGATCAAGAATATTTTGCAGCAAGAAATCAGGCTCTTCTGCTGCCGATGCATCAAAAGCATCTACAAAAACCAACCCAGATGCACACAGTTTGGCTTCCTCAAAGACTTCATCATCAGACAAATACGACGAAGATTTTGACGATTTTGACCCACGAGGGACTTCAACTGCTAGAAGCACTACGTCTCCAAGTAAAATATATCTGAAGCTGCTGATTAAATTCTTTCCTTTCTTTCACAATATGTCTTTGTTTGATCCCACCAAGAACCAAAGGAAACTATTTTTTAGCTGAGTTTCGTATTTCCTCGTCTCTCTTATATATGCTAATTTCACCTTAATTTTTATTGACTGTGTTTAATTTTGGGATATTCACCATGTAAATCAGAACCCTCTTCTGGAGGTAACCAGGTAGATCTTTTTGGCCAAAGCATTGTTGGCGATCTTCTGGATGCTCCAGTAGTACCAGCTCCGACTGTTACGATGAGCCCTTTGAACAACGATTCATCAGAAATTGATTTATTTGCTGATGCAGCTTTTGTGTCAGCTACGCCTGATCCAAACACTTCAAAAGTTACTGCTCCACAGGTAAAAAATTAATTAAACCTCTAAGATACAAATCTCCCAACTCCCACTAACTGGCAAACATCAACCTTCTCTTTTCTCTCAGCCAAAAATTGATCTGTTTGACTCGGCACCTGCTCCAACTGTGTCAACAACAATGGATTTCTTCGGTTCGCCCGATCCACTTCCAAAGCCCGATGACAGCAAAACCTCTAAAGCCGATACAACTTCTAGCGCTTTCGACCCCTTTGCAGCAGTTCCATTGAACAACTTTGAAGGGTCAGACCCTTTGGTTCCTTCACTTCAAACACCAACCCAGTTCCTACAGAATCTGGGAAAGGCTCATCTAATGTAGGGAGCGATGGAAACGCCAGTGCTTCTTCTTCGGTCGAAACCAAATCTCCGATCAAGGAGGACTCATTTCAAGTTAAATCTGGAATATGGGCAGATTCCTTGAGCCGTGGACTGATTGATCTCAATATAACTGCACGTACGTCCTCTTTCGTTTTCTTTTTCGTCTAGATAGAACATTACGGAGGTTTATGATTTCATTTGACAACCAAGTATTTACTTTAGTTGCCCTAAACAATGCTGAATTTACACTGTACTTGATTATCGATTTCAGCGAAGAAGGTCAACTTAGCAGACGTTGGCATTGTGGGCGGGTTGACCGATGGATCAGAAGAAAAGGGCCCTATGCCTTCGTTTTACATGGGCGGTTCGATGCGTGTAGGGCCAGGAGGTGGATCTATGGCCACCGTTGGATCTGGCAAATCTGGCTTTGCATCAATGGCCACGATGAACGACGATGACTTCTTCTCTAGCCTAAGCAACCCGCAAACTCAGTTTGGAAGCTTTCAAAAATAAGATGCTCTCCGCTTTTATAACTTCTGTTATATATGATACATTGCAATTTTTCATTTATGACGTTTCAAAGGTCTGATAAGCAAGAACTTGGTTTTCTTTTGGTGTAGTAAAACTGTCATACTTGTGGAATACTGCTGAGATTAAGAAAAAAGTCTCCAAACTCCTTGGATCTGCTTTTATTACAGCTACTTATATCCTATCTATTACGATATCTTATATTAAGACCATCTCCACCGATAAATGCACTCTCAACTCAAACGTATTCTCAAACTCAAAATGCGGTAATTCTTCCTCAACCGATCAACTCATTCTCAAACTCAATAGACTATTTTGTAATATTCATTTCCACATCAATTTTTACAAATTTCAATACTATCCACATATTTTACAACTTTACCAATTAACTACAAATATCATCTTAGATTAAACAGAAAATAAAATCCGAAAAAAAAGAACAAAAATAAAAATCTACAGCTCATTGACTATGTTCATCAAGGAAAATAATAAATATTTCCAGTCATGTCAAACAACTGTGAGCATGACCAAAACAGTACGTTTGTATCTGCATTCATATTTTTATAAATAATAATGATATTTATGTAGTTCGATTTCTGACATCTTGATCCGCCTTTATCTATTTCTCTGAAAGCTCAAATTATCACAGTCCATCTGTCATTCATAGCTTTGTCTTCTTCTGACAAAGATTTACGATAGAAACGAAAATTCGAGACTTCACTATTAAAAAGTTCAATCGCATTCTAACAGATCCAAACGCAAATATGCGTTTTTTCAGGTGGGAGAATTAAAAATCCCATTTTGAGTTTGGTTTTCAGTATCGGTTGGAGTAAATTTATGAATTTTTTTTTGTTTTCCAGTTCGGTTTGAGATGCTCTAAGAACACATTTTATTACATCAATTACCCAATGTTGAAAGGAAAAATATTCTCTCTGAGCAAGTTAGTGTACATGATTGAAAAGATTGCCTTGTCTCTTCACTTATTAAGTTAGCACTACTGCTAATTCTCTGTAATAACAGTTGCGTCCTCTGTGCAAAAAGAAAGTCTAAAGATCTGATCATGCAAAATACAGTTCAACTAGGTTCAAATAAGGTGAATGCCATAAAAATTTTATTTTCTTCTTCTAATGCAATTAGAACACAAAACAACTCCTCTGTCCTAACACTCCAACAAATTCTTGAAACCGCAGGTCCCCAGCAAGAACCACCCAATAAGCAGAAACGAAAAGGAAAACAACCCAATAAAGAACGGCCAACCCACCATATAAACGCCCAGGCAAACGACGGTCAGAAATGGCATAAATGCCCTCACCACCGAAAACCCGTCGACCCATCTTCCCTTTGACAGAACGAGGGCAGCCACGCTGACCATGTTCCAACCCATCGACCCGCCATAGCATAGGCGGTTAAGGCAGTTGGCCACGAACGAGTGGCAGTTGCATGTGAAGAGGTTGTAAGATCTGTGCTCGAAATGCCGGGCGCTCGAATGGATCGCGTCGTCCCACGAGATTGCGCTTCCCATTTCGGAGTGGGCGTAGCGGTTCTTGCACTTGTGGGTCACGAGGTTTTGCGGGAAACAGCACTGTTTTTTTTAGAAGATGGATGAAAAAAAAACGGAGTAGTGGTTAGTAAATTCATTACCAAATCGATAGATGTTGTCTCTATTTTCCTAGGCGCGGTCATGCTACGAAAATTACACGTGTAAGAAAATTACAAGTCAGGTTGAGAGAGGTCAACCGTACGAATCCTCACGACCATCCATTTAAGATAAAGAATTACACGGAAAGAAATCATGCTAAACGTGAGGGAACATGTTGGAACCAAAGTATATATAATTAAAATTTGAGAAGTCCGAGCTTTTAGGTAAAGCTGTCATTTAACGGATGTTATGTGTACTTTCAGACAGGGGGCAATCCCCAACGGCAACACTAACTATACTGCTACATGATGGTGTGATTTCAGATCAGATTCGCACTATGATTCTCAAGAATGGAAAAATTGGAGAAAAACCTTACTAAATAGAGGTGTTTTTACCTGCTAACGACCACCCATTTAAGAAAACTACACATCAAAGGCTAGATAGAGAAAGAAATTAGTCTAGACGTAAGGGATGTGTTGGAAATAAATTATGTAAAGTTAAATGATACAGTCCGAGCTTTTTAGATGAAGCGGTCACTTAACAAATGTTATTTCCATTTTCAGACACGGGGCAGGCCAATACCTAATGGCAACACTATATACAATAAAGCTAGTGTGATTTTCAGATTCCCACTATGATTTCAAGGAAGGAGAAAAAAATTGGAGAAAAACCTTACGAAAATTGGAGAAAAAATTACGAATCAAGGGTTTTTTTACCTGTTCCCTGTTCAGTTGAAGTACCTAGCGACAGAACCGAAGGCGAAATCGTCGACGTTGACGAGGTTTGAACCCGAGAAATCTAACACGGTTCCATCTTCCTTACATATCCCGACATGTCCAATGAAGGGCGCCAGCCATGAGACAATAGGTAAGGGTGTCCAAACCACGCAACATGGGAATCTTGACTTCTTTGGATCTACTTGTTGTAATGGCCAGAATTCGTACAGAATATCAGCACCATCTTCGACTTCTTTAGGCAGTTCCAGCTCCATATGGGGTAAGCTGTCTTTGTGTAATGATGATGAACCTAGCAATGACGATTCTTCGTCAGACAACATTCTCCAGCACGTAAGTCCCACGTGGAACTAGCAATGGATTAAAAGAAGAAAAGATCATGAAGTGAAACTTAAAACGATCAATGCTTGAAACGGTAGTGAATTTGCATCATCTTCGATAATTATGCATGGATGAAGGGATCAAATCTTTCACGAAAACCTCAATGGTATCATCAGATCATGCTCGACCTTGCGTTGGTTAGCTCGCCGTCGTTTACCGCCGTAATTGGGAAAAAGAACAATATATCCATAGTGGTTTATATCGGGAATTTAGCATTGCAAGGTAGTTCTAGTAATGGAACTATTTCATCTAACAATTTCGGGCTTCAATCGAATGCACAAATCTAGATACATGTTAACACATTCAAGAAATTTATCAGCCCATGAATCACAACAACTTACAGGAATTCCATGTGAGAAATCCATCATTCTTATGATTGAGAAGATCTCATCAAGACTTCATAGAGATTGTACATATGCAAAGAGCTATAGAAAAGGATTCTACAACTTGAGATATTTTTTAAATGATCCTTTCCGATTACGTCATAGCAAAACTTTACAAACTCACCACCAAAACACAACAGTCTTCGAAACTCCCCATTGTCACCGCAAGACAAAAAGAAAAGAAAAAAAAAAAAGCTGATCTTTTTAATTCATAAAAGTAACTGCAAAAAGCTTTTCCTTAGTTCCGATCAAGTCAAGAACCACAAATACAACAGCAAAGACAAACTCAGCTGTACATAACCATCTCTGAACTCGGTATTCATTGCATACACGTAAAACGGTAAATCCAACAATCGGATAGACTCAGAAACACGTCGAATAAACGAAATCAAGGTACTAACTGGAATACCTTTGCGATCCTGTTCAGAATTTCACAACCTAACTGGTCCGAACTTGATAAAATTAATCACAAATGCACTTCGAAAACAACTATCCGAAGCTGGTATGGGTCAGTGCAGAGCCTTCGATGACGAAATCATCCAAAGAGGTAATAAGACTTTTGAAGAGGGAGCAGATGCATGAACCTGGATACTTGATTGACTATTATGCCCTCACGCATTTAATTTGTATATTACATCTCTGGTCCGCTGAGTTTTATTGATACCCCAACATAAACTCGGATTTTGTGTAATACCGTTCTATAAATAAAATCCAATATTTAAACCCCAATAAAGCATTTACCCGCTACTATTATTATCTTAACAATCCCGATACAATTCATCCTATGGGTTGGGCTAATATAATTAATCTAACTACTATTATTACAAAAGAGTAAAAAACCTTTATTCCTCCTATCATAAAAATGATCTTTATTTCATTTATTTATATGATAAAAATAAACATCAATTTATTCTATGTTTCATAACGATCAAATACATATCTTATATTTTTGATATTCAATAATAATAATTTGTTTTGTAAATTATGTATTGATGAATTAAATGTTACTTTTGTAAATTTTAAACATAGTACTGAAATTAACTCACATATCTTGCAAACCGAACACATTCATATATGCCTTATTAATAATAATCCAAAGACAATAATCATATATTTTCCAACCTTGCATAATAGATCTCTGATGTGGAGCTATTCCAATCAAAGAAATTTATGATTTGGGGAATTTACTTAGCGGTAGAGTCGCGTTTTTATGGAACGTTTTTATGGAAACGTGATGGTGTGTGAAGCTTGCTTGAACGGGACATGATAGGGACGTAAATGAAATAAGACCAGGAATTACGTGGTTCGGATTCTAGCGAATCCTACGTCCACGGGTGCTCTGAAACCTCCTTTCACTATACTTTGAATTTACACGGTCAACTACTTTTTTCCTCACTTTTCTCTCAAGAACACGTAAGAAAATAGCTAATGGGACGTTGATTTAAGTGTGATATTTCGTTATATGATTCTTGTGTTGTAAATGAATAAGTCCTCCTTTTATAGTTAAGATTTGGCCTACGATTCCAACTTTGTGTCTGATTTCCAGGAGATGAGACTTTTCATGTCCTTTCAGAAAAAGCAAGCATGCTTCTGACATCTTTTCATGCACTTCTGACATCTTTTCATGCTTCTGAAATCAAAGTTGTTTTCGGAAACGATTACATCTATATGTATAAATTCGAAGTACCCATAGTATAGGTAGACACCTTGTTTGGTCTTTCGTTCGATGTTCATCATTTAATTTGCGAAACTACGATGCTATAATTTGGGTATTTTTTTGCTACGCCATTATATTCGAAATTATGAGTCAATTGTTAACTCCCAAACCATAAGTGGTGTAATGCACATGGTATGAAAGACATCGACATTATCGAGTTGTTAGTGAATTGATTCGCACGTTCGTCAATTGAGGTGATGAACAACTGTTTACTAATTAAAATTATCAGGATCTGTTACTAGTATATACATTTCTGTTACTATGTTTCCTAAATTTGTTACTAAATTTCCGTGAAATTTCGGGCGGGAAAACCAGAATGAGATCAATTTTGGGCGGGAGAGTAAATAAAATCAAGCATAGATTATCTGTTACCCGATATGTGTAAACTGTTACTAGTTATATGTTTATATGTTACCAGAACTATATAGTTTGTGAATTAGGGCATGTGATTAAAATCATAACCTAAACTAATCTATTTTTATCTAAAACTTCGTAAATTCATATATTTTAGTGAATGAACAATCCTGAGCCCGATGGATCATTCCTTTTACCAATATATGAAATAGTGGATTTTACCAAGTCGATTCTTAGGAAATGTCGAATCAAACTATTTGCCCCTATTTCAACACAGGTAGCACGGGCTTCTTGACTAGAGAAAATTTTTTGTCTTGAATAGTTCTTTGATTTAGCACGTTTGCAATATAAAATTTGAAAATCATAAGTAAACTAATTACATATTAAATTGTTATTCTGACTAAGTATCATGTTACTCGTGTTGTGTTTCCTTGTTACCTACGCATCATGATAAACGTATTTTTTAATACGATTGTTGTATTTATTTGGGTTAAATAGGGTATTTTTTGTCATTCCATGCATTTCTCGGCTCTATTTATACCCATCTAAATATTGTAGGACCTTTGAACGGTTATCGGGCGAAGAGGAACGAAAACGAGGCAAAATGACGCAAAAGGATGAAGAATGAAGCTTCCAGGAATTGTTCACGGCCATGCATCATGCAATAGGACGTGATCGCGGACAGAGAGCTTGAGATGGAAAAGACTTTGAGTGTTACGGCCGTGAATCCCCTTGCACATGCCCGTAACTCGCGGTAGAAACTAATCAACTCAACGCTGTCGGTCACGGCCGTGAATTACCATGCACTAGGCTGTGACATGTCAGTGAAGCGAAGGTAATAGAACCTATTATATGTCATGGCCGTGACTCCTCATGCAAGAGGCCGTGACTTGCGGCAGAAAGTCAAGTTTCAGGGTTTAAGCTTATGTCACGGCCGTGACTTCTTGTGCACGAGGCCGTGAAGGGTTTAACAAAGGCGGAAATCAGCCTAAATTGTTTGCTTCATGGGCGTGCAGGCCCGTTAAGTGGCTGTGAACGTTCCAAATTTCAGGGTTAAGGCCCAAATTCGAAGAATAAAAGGGGAGTTCTTCTCAGAACTCAACCCTAACCTGGATAGAGGCGAAAATTAGAGGAAAGAAGAGGAAGAAGAACGCGAGAAGCCGCTCCTTGATTCCGAGATGCTCAAGAGACGATCCAACAACGCATTCACGCCCATTTGATCGAGGAACGAGAGCTCCACCTCAAAAACACCATGCTCACTTCTTAGGAAAGATTTATGAGTTCTCTACCCTCGTTACCATTGAAACTCATTGTTGTTTTGTCAATTATGAGTAGCTAATTCTCTTATGTGTTTGGAAGTAGATGAACATTGGGTTATGTCGTAGTTAAGGCGTAGGATAATCGTGAACAAGTATATTTTGGGCTATTTATTGTTCTACGAACTTGTTTATTTGCCTTAATATGTCTATGTGTGAATGTGTAGTACATCTTTTAGGGCGACAGCTAGATAACTATTAGGCCGTTCATAGACAGGATTCGAGTATAGGGTGAAAGTAAATACTCGATCCTCGCCGTTATTGCTCATTTTAGATTCCCACGAACGTTTAGGACGACAGCAAATCCGTTAGTGGGTAGAAAAATTACTGCGATTTAGTTGATATTTACGTAGGGGCGATATTCCGTAGCCTTAGCCGACAACACCTAGCGGGATTCGAATCCCGAGCACATATTTCTCATCTTAACTAACTTGTATCATTTCTAGTTGTGCTTTCTTAGTCTTCTATTCCATTAGGTTGCTCTGTTAAATTAGTTCGTAGCAAAAACAAATCCCGTCATTTTATTTAGGCTAGATATCGAGTCGATAGTCAATACTAGTCAAGATTATTCCTCGTGTTCGATACTCGTTTACTCACTTTACTATGCTACGAACGATAGGTCCACTGCCTATGGCACATCAGTGATAGTAAACACGTATTCGTTTCAATTATCACTTATCATACCTGCATTTAATATCAGTACACCGCATGTCGATCACATCAGTTTCTTTATTGCACGGTACTCCCTCGTAGTTTAACTAATGTTGCATCGTACCCCCCCTCCGGACAACAGTTTTTGCCCGAAATTGGATTACACGAGCTCTTACTACATGTGGGTTAAGCTTGGACCATATTATTTACTGTTAAAAATGATCAGAATAACCCCAATTTATTCACCTTCTTTTCAATGATAACCTTGGGGGCAGCAGATTTTTGCCCGAAATTGAATTACGCGCTCAAATGACCAGATTTATTTACTGTTAAATGACCAGAATAACCCCAATTATTCACCTTCTGGTCATTTAACAGTAAATAATTGATCCAAGCTTAACCCACCTGCAGTAAGAGCGCGTGTAATTCAATTTCGGGAAAAAACTGCTGTCCGGAGGGTTTGGTGCAACATTAGTTAAACCACGAGGGAGTACCGTACAAAAAAACACCACGGGGGTTTATGTGCATTTCGGTGAAACCACGAGGGGTTATATGCATTTTACCCTTGTTTTTTTCATCCTCTTCAATTGTTTCTGATCAGTGTTAAACTGTTACTGCAGAAAATCAGTAAACAACATAGGGTTTACGTTTAAGATTAATTAAAGATGTCATTAATTTTGTTGAATCATTTATGTTAGGTCGATATTAAACAACTAATAGTTCATATCCGCAACGTTTTGAGTAAGTGGAATCAATTTCGTAGAAGCATGATCATTCTTTCAAGAAGAGTGCTACTTGTTTTCCATACTATGTACTTCAACTTCTTTAATTCCAACATAATCTCCACGAAAATCATAACCTAAACTAATATATTTTATCTAAAACTTCGTAAATTATTGTATTTTAGTGAATGTAGCGTGCTTCCAATTTGAAAATGATAGATTAAACTAATTACGTATTAAATTGTTATTGTGACCAAGAATTTTGTTACTCGTATTGTACTTTCTTGTTGCCTACATATTGATTTTTCTCCCTTCAATTGTTGCCGAACCCTGTTAAACGTTACTGCAGGAAATCAGCAAACAACAGAAGATTTTACCAAATCATGCATACATTTTCAGCAACAGAAGCGAAGTTTGTTCAAAAGAAACATCCTACACATAAGTATCGGATACACATATCACCAAATTGTAACATCCTCGTCGTCGTTGCTCGTGGCTGTCGCTGTTCGTCTTTGATTTCTTCGATTAATTTGCGGGTTATCTATTTGGTATTAGCGAATCAGAAAGAACTTAAAGAATAAAAGTTATACATAATTAAGTTGGATATTCACAGGAGTTTGAATCAAAGTCATTGGAATTCTAGATCGAAAGTTATACTAAAAAAGATGCAGGTTGCCATTTTCGGGCAATGCCATTTTCGGACAACATCCCTAAGCACCCGCAAATCTTTTTCGGGCACATTTTCTAGGTCAATGGACTTCGAATAAAAAATAACGTAAAGAATAAAAGTATACATAATTAACTTGGGTAATCAAGGGAGCTTGAGACAAGCTCATTTGAATTCTAAGTCGAAAGCTATACTCCAAAAGGTGCAGGTTGCCATTTTCGGGCAATGCAGAATGCATAGTGTTACCCGGAATGCATAAATTATTACCTAATTACATTAAGTGTTACCCAGAATGCATAAAGCGTTACCCGGAATGCATAAAATGTCACCCAGAACGTATAAATTGTTATCCAGAATGCATAAATTGTAACTTAGCGAGCGTTTTATTAGTAAAAGCTATCGTGGGCCGCGTCAAATTTCTTCGTGATTAACATCAATATTTTCATTAAATATTAAGACCTACGATCAATTTCACCTTATTCGGTCATTAAAGTCCAGATTTTCCCTTGTTTCCAACGAGATTTTCGAATTACTTTTAATACATTGTTCCATTATGAACTTTAAAAATTTTCATTGATTATTGACATCCATGGAAAATTATCATCGAATTAACCTTATTCGGTCATTAACGTCGAGATTGAGCCGGCTTTTAGATCGTAAATTTTGGTCTTCGTTGAGCGTGGTTTGTGCATTCATCGTTTGGAAGAGACGATAGCACATGGTGTAATTTTGTCAAATGTGAAAGATAGAAAGGTCATTTATAATGGAATTGGTTTCTTCAAACTAATATTTTCAGTAATTAGGACTTTGGGCGAAATAAAACTACAAATGGATCAACTACTGAAAGGTCATTTATAATGAATTGGTTCTTCAAACTAATGAAAGTACCTGGCAGGTACAACTGGTGCTATGACAGAGCAGATCCTTCAGCTCACAGGTTTTCAATTGGGAAAATTCCCACTGAGATACTTGGAGTTCCAATGTCCCCAGTCAAGTGGAGTCGAAGCTCTTGTCAGTCCTTAGTGGAGAAAATAACAGCTCGAATAAACTGTTGGGCTACAAGGAATCTGTCATATGCTGGGAGATTGTGTCTGATTAATGCGGTTCTGCTGTCAACGCATGGATATTGGGGATCAATCTTCTTATTACCAAAAGCAGTTACAAAAGAAGTGGATAGAATATGCAGAGAGTTCCTGTGGGGGAAGAAGAGCCATGGTAAATGCATACCTTTGGTCAAATGGGACAGGGTCTGCTCCTCAAAAAATAAAGGAGGCTTGAATTTACGGGACTGTGAAACCTGGAATTTGGCTTTGCTGGAAAGCAACTATGGGATATCACTAGGAAGGAGGATTCATTGTGGATTAAATGATCAATGTCATCTACCTAAAAGGCTCTGATTTCTGGGTTTTCAGTCCTGCTGCCGACTCTAGCTGGCACTGGCGAAAACTTAATAAGCTAAAGGATAAGTTTCGGCAGGGTTATATGGGGAAGACGTGGCTGCATGCAAAGGATGGGGTATATTCAGTGTTGAGTGGATATGAATGGCTTAAGGGTCAACTGCCGGACTTCCCTTACTATAAAGCCGTGTGGAACCGGTTTAACACTCCCAAGCATTCCTTTTTACTGTGGTTGATCCTTCAGAAGAAAATCCTCACTGCTGACAGAATGCTGAAATGGGGCATGAATCTTACCCTCTCCAATTGCTGGCTGTGTGGAGAGGAGGCTGAAACAGTGGAACATCTGTTCTTAATGTGTGTTTACAGTCAGCAAGTGATCAGGTGTATTAATGCTTGGTTACATATAGGAGACCAAATTCAGACCCATGAGGAACTGTGCTATTGGATGCGAACTGTGGGGAGAAGAAGAAATCCCCAGCAATGTATTACTGTTGCTTGTTATGCAGCAACTCTTCATCACTTATGGTGTGAAAGGAATAGGAGGGTGCACGGGACAGGTATGAAAACACCAGACCAACTTGGCCACATGATTATACAGGAAATGCGCGGGCGAATGCAGTGTTTTAAGCAGGAGGTTAAAGTGGTGCGAACAGCATTCTTTCAATCTATATTGTACTAGATTGTTATGATTGGGTAGCTTGATATAATGAGGTAGGCTGGGATTGTTGTATGTTCCAAAACTGGTTCGTGGTAAATGAAAATCTCATTCACCAAAAAAAAAATAAACCATGTAAAGGGAAAACGCAGCATCAATCAGACTCAAATAAGTCCCAACAACATCACATTAAATTATACAACAAAAACACAGCAAAATTTTTGCAACACAAAGAAATAAAAAAAGCACAAGGAAATGGTCCCCAAAACACCAAGACAAACAAAACATAAGACAACATAAAGCAGCAACAACATAACTTAAAACAGTTCGAAAACACAAACCTCATTCAGAGAAGGTCGGCCACGTTCGCAGGCAACTCCTCGACCACAACGTTGTAGAACTTCTGAATATCGACGAGCATCCTCTCATCATCACGAGTCACAAAGTTAATCGCCACGCCCTTCCTACCAAACCTCCCACTTCGACCAATACGATGAAGGTAATTCTCGGGCTGAGTAGGGAGATCGTAATTGATGACCAAAGATACCTGCTGAACATCGATGCCTCGGGCCAAGAGATCGGTGGTGATGAGCACTCGGGACGAGCCAGACCTGAACTCCCTCATGATGATGTCCCTCGTGTTTTGGTCCATGTCACCGTGTGTGGCCGAGACAGTGTGGTCGCGGCCCCTCATTTTGTCTGTGAGCCAGTCGACTTTGCGCCTCGTGTTGACGAAGATGACGCTCTGTGTGATGGCAAGAGTCTCGTAGAGATCGCAGAGGGTTTCGAGCTTCCATTCTTCCTTGTCGACGTTGACGTAGAACTGCTTGATTCCCTCGAGGGTCAGCTCGTCGCGCTTCACGAGGATACGAACTGGCTTGTTCATGAACTTCCTGGTGATTTCGAGGGCCTCGGGCGGCATGGTGGCTGAGAAGACGCCCACTTGAATCTTGGGAGGCAGCAGTTGGAAGATGTCGTATATCTGAAAGGAGAAAAATGTTCGGTGTGTAAGTTTTATTACAAGAACGACAGACGCAGAGAAGGGGTAAAAGATGGAAGGAAACGAAATATGGACCTGATCCTTGAATCCTCTTGAAAGCATCTCATCTGCTTCGTCCAAGACGAACATTTTGATGTGATCGGGCCTGAGATACTGCCTCCTCAGCATGTCGAAGACACGCCCGGGAGTACCAACTATGACGTGGACCCCACTGGAGAGGATACGCTGATCTTCACGGACGCTGGTGCCTCCAACGCATGCGTGGACCTTAACGCCAAGATAATCACCGAGGGCTCGCATGACCTTTTCAATCTGCTGGGCGAGCTCACGGGTCGGCGCAAGAACAAGGGCTTGGCACTCGACGATGCTGTAGTCCAGCTGCTGCAGGACTCCAGAGCAAAAGGTTGCAGTTTTCCCGGTCCCAGACTGAGCCTGTTGGATCACATCGAGCCCCTTGATGAATGGAACAATTCCTCTTTGTTGAATTGCGGAGGGCTTTTCAAAACCTTGAGAATACGAATAAGATTATTCAAAAGGACATCTTCAAGAAAAAAGGATAGGGGCAGAGCACCATCTCAAATATACAACCATTACTAATAGAACTATATTTCAAAAACACCATCACATAATTTCCTTTAATGTTTACCATATGCATAGATGCCCCTAAGAAGATTTTCCTGCAGACCCATTGCGTCGAAACTGTCATAAACCTCATCATAAGATGTGAAAAAATCCTCACCATCAGCAGCAAGTCTGTATCAAAATGATAAAATTGAAATAAATGGCTAAGTACTGAGTATTCTTTCAATCACTTTTAGGGAAAACCCAACTGCTAGAGCCACACACTAATTTATTGGAAGACTTACAGTTCACTCATTTTCGAGTCAAATTGACGAGCATCAAATTGAGAACCTTCAGGTGCGGTGCCAGCCATGACTACAGAAACCAAAAGGAGAAAACGATAAAATACCAGGGTATACCACTAAGCAGAAAGTCATTAAGAACATTTCCAATAATTACATAAGAAAAAAAAATACATAAGAATATAGCTATAGATCCCGATACGGGTTGATAATCAGCAATGTGCATCGCATTCATTGACATTCAAGAAACTCATGTCATTAAAACTTCAAAAAGGGCAGACCCCTAACACAGCTGCAGACATATCCTCGGACATAAACTTCTTCAAGATGACAAGTACCAATCCAGTTACGTGCACAGACACGCATAAATATCAAAAGGCTTGACAAAAAATTGTAGACACCTACGATATTTCAAAATTCAGTTAATCGAACAAGTTATTTATCGCCTAAAGTTCCTTCAATAGGAAGAACATACAAAAACAAAGTGAGAAAATGAAATCACCGACCAAGCAGACCAGCAGAAAGTAGGAAAAAGAAAAACTTTACCTGGTCAAGAGCGTAGATAATCAAACAATCGTCAGATCTAAAGCATAACAAACAACATGCTAATTAAACAAATCTAGAACGCGTAACTGTCTATACTAATCAAACAGGCCGTTCAAAACTAAATTCTAGTCATGCACCAGCAAAAATACCTTGTAGCAGTTGAAACTTCGATTCAAACAAAGATCTGATAGCAAAGAGCGAGCTAATCAAAAACTAACTTCGGCTTCGATGGTAAATTCTTCTCCAAAACTCCTCGGATCTGCGCCGCGGAGTTTGAAGGACAGAAAAGTGAAGGCGACGAGAAACTGCGTGTCTTATTGTAGGGGTTTGGATTGGGGATACGCCAAAATGACCCTTTTGCCCCTTAGCGTGTGTACGATCGACAGACGACGCCATATCGAATCCTTTTGTGGTGGTTTTGTAAATGTTGGCCGAGTAGTGTACAAACGGGATAGGCCCAATACTTTCTATAATTTTTAGAAAATTTATATATTCAATCGGAGTCCGACGACTAGCGCTGAAAACGAGCCGAGCCGAGCCCGAGCATGGCCTGGCTCGAGCTCGGCTCGATTAGTATAAGTGGGCTCGAGATCGGCTCGAGCTCGATCGAGCTCGAAAAGGCGAGGCTCGAGCTCGGCTCGATAAACCATCGAGCTGCTCGAGCTCGGCTCGAAAAGCTCGGTTCGTCATAAAAATATAATATATTATATTAAATTATAATAATAATAGTAAAACATATATATATATAAAAATTAAAAAAAAGAAAAAATTGGGCTCGATAAGCTCGACGAGCTATCGAGCCCACATACAAAAAGCTCGAGCTCGGCTCGATTGTGAAAGGTCGAGGCTCGAGCTCGACTCGAGCTCGACGTTGACCGAGCTCGAGCCGAGCTTTGACCGAGCTGCTCGCGAGCAGCTCGCGAGCAGCTCGGCTCGTTTTCAGCCCTACCGACGACTTCGAGATTTGAAGTGATGTAATCATCAGGGGGAGAAAATATGGGTTGCACTCTTTTTCCTTCACTGTGGTTTTTCCCATCGAATTTTCCCAATAAGGTTTTAACAATGCATATTCTTTGAGAAACATCCAAGGGGGAGTGTTATGATTATTAAGAGATAATATTAAGATGTGGATGTTTTTGGATTGTTGTTCAATTATTGATATTTGGATATATTAAGATTTGAAGGTATTATATTGAATGTTGTAGAAATTAGATGAGTACTAATTGATAAGATGAGGTGTTTAATTGTAATAAATGTTGTAAATTTTAGGTGTAATAGTGAATTTATAGTAATATAAATATGTGGTTTGGGATTGTGTAAATGTTATGAAGAAATATTAAATAAATAAGTTAGTATCTCTCAGTTATCTCTCTAATATTACTATAATCGTAATTAGTAAAACACCTAATCGTTATAATTTTTTATAACACGTTATCGGTACGATCACGCTCCGTCGTCGAGATCAAACCCCGCCGTAGAGATCATCCTCCACTGTCGAAATTAACCTCCGTCGAAATTCTTCAACGAGTTCGATTGAGGTACCGTAATTTTATTTTGTACCTATGCCATCGTTGAATTAAAAGTGATATACGCATTTCTCTCTTATTCTGACTAATTTAAAACTTATATAATCATCGTATAACGAAACGCCATAGCTTGAATGGTTTCGCGGATTATCGTCACTTAAAGTGATGTGAGGTCCAGATTCGATTCCTCTTCGTGACTAATTTTAAAACTTATTATTAATTGTAATGTTCCTTAATAAAATGTAATTTTCTTTAATATTACTATTAAATTGAAATATAATTTTGAAGGATGTTGCTCGACTGATCGTTGAACATTTGCTTATGTACGTTATTATTACGTGGACACTTCTTTTGACGTCAACAATGTTTTTCATAAGAATTTTTTCAAAGGACGATACTGAAGAAGATAATAACGATGATACTAAAGAATTAGTTATGCGTGTAATATTTGTTATATTATCATTGTTAAATGTTTTGTTGTCTTTTTATAGTAATATGATGAATTTGGCGAGCCTTGCGTTTGTTGCTCTCGATACCACGGTCGAAATTATTTATCTTGGGCACTAGATGTCGAGATTCATTTGAAAGTGAAAGGTCTAGGTGATACCATCAAACCGACCAATACGACATCCGAGCACGACAAGGCGAATGCAATGATTTTTCTTCGCCACCACATTCATGAAAGCTGAAAGTTGAATACTTAACGGTGAAAGACCCGAAAGACTTGTAGGAAAAACCTGGAAGATCGACATAACCACCTAAAAACTATTATTCTCCCAAATGCAGGGTATGAATGGGTGAATTTACGCTTGCAAGATTTTAAAACGGCAAGCGAATACAATTCTGCTGTTTATAGAATTACTTCTACACTGAAATTATGTGGGGAAACTATTACCGATACAATTATGTTGGAGAAAACGTTCACCGCGTTTCATCCGTCAAATGTTATTCTACAACAGCAATATCGAGAGAGAAAAGTTAAAAGGTACTTAGATCTTATTTCTTGCTTACTGTTGGCTGAGCAAAACAATGAGTTGCTGATGAAAAATCATGAATTCCGTTCGACTGGTGCTGCTGCACTCCTTGAAATGAATGCAGCCAATGTTAATAATGATAATAATCGAGGTAATGGTCGTGGACGTTGTCGTGGTGGATGTCACGACCGTGGTCAAGGTCGTGGTCGTGGCTGAAGTGCTATCATGGTGGTGGTTATCAATATTTTCGTGATAGTCATCATAATCTCCGGAAGAAGAAAGACAGGAAAAATGAGAAGAAGCACTGAATAAAAAGTGAATGATGGACGATTTACCGATGCGGTGGTTTGGGTCATTGGTCCCGCAGTTGTCGTACGCCCAAATACCTTGTTGAGTTGTATCAAGAATCAAAGGGTAAATGAAAGAAAATTGAAACGAACATTGCTCAGGGAGAAATTGCTTCAACTTCTAGGGTTAATGATGAAGGTGTTCGATATCGACGATTTTCTGAACCTCTCAAATGAAGAAGAATTTGGCCTGCTATCGTTTTATAAATATTGTGTGCTTAGGCGTGTATCAGTTGAATGTTACGTTTGCTATAATTATTACCGTTTGAATGTTATTCCTGCATTTGCTATGTATCGTTTGTTTTCAGTAATATGTATTACTAATTGTGTGTTTGTTCATAAAGGATTTTATATGATAGACACGAGCATGTGCATTGGAGAATTATGTCTTGCAGACTGGGCAACGACTAATACAATTCTAAAAAATAGAAATATTTCGAGCACCTTGATATGAAAGAAGCCAGTGTCATAACTATATCGGGAAGCACAAATATAATTGAAGGTTCCGGAAGACTTAATGTATTGTTGCCCAGAGGAACAATGTTGATTTTTGAAAATGCCTTATATTCCCCTATGTCTCAAAGAAATTTATTAAGCTTTAAAGTGATATGTTGAAACTGCACAAAAGGGAGACATAGAATATTTGCACATTGCAAAAGTGATTTCGAATGTAAAAATAATTCTAGAACTATTACCGTCGTTTGATTCTAGGCTATAGTACACATATCTTAGAACAATTGAATCATATGCTATCCAAAAGTTTACCAATTGATTCTGGCATGACCGGTTGGGCCATTCCGGTCTAGTTATGATGCGAAAAATAATTGAAAATTCACGCGGACATTTATTGAGGAACTAGAAGATTCTTCAATCAAATGAATTAGCATGTGTTGCTTGCTCTAAGGGAAATTAATTATCCGACCGTCACAAATGAAAGTAAAAACTGAATCTATTGCATTTTTAGAGCGTATACATGGCGATATTTGTGGGCCGATACATCCATCATGTATACCATTTAAATAATTTATGGTATTAATTGATACATCAAGTAAATGGTCACATGTATGTTTATTACCTACGAGAAACGTGGCATTTGCGAGATTACTTGCTTAGCTGATTAGATTAAGAGCACATTTTTCAGATTATCCAATATAGAAAATACGCCTTAATAATGTTGGTGAATTTACTTCCAAGACATTTAATGATATTGTATGTCGATCGGTATTGATGTTGAGCATGTGCCACATGTTCATACGCAAAACGGTCTTGCCGAATCGTCGATTAAACGTCTGCAATTAAAGACCGTTATTAATGAAGTCAAAACTTCCATCGTCTTGTTGGGGACATGCTATATTACATGCAGCGGCACTAATTCGCATCAAGCCAACAAGTTATCATGATCTCTCCCCGTTGCAAATGTTTATGTTCAGGAACCATATATTTCCCATCTTAGAATCTTTGGATGTGCGATATATGTTCCAATTGCGTCACCACAACGCACAAAGATGGGACATCAAAGGAGGTTAAGACTATATATATGTCGGATTTTGATAAAGGAAATCTATATTATATTTTATACCCCGTAAAAGCGTCGTATCGGTTGATATTTATATAAATTTCTTAGCACTTATAAAGTTTTGTCCATTTTGGGGTCTTTGTGCAATTTTAGCATAAGATTCGGGTCTGTTTTGCAATTTATGAGATTTGGTCAAATAAATCACTCCATTTCATAAACTAGACGATGAAGACACGGTCCTTGAAACATGGAAACAAATATCCTCATGCGATGGTGGAAAATATGTTTTCTAATGGACGATCGAGCATAAAATGGGGAAAAGGCGTTGAATGAGAGGAACAAGAGCGGATCGAGATGCTCTTATACAGACCCACTTCTCAACAGTAAAAGGGAGATCAACACCATCGAGCTTTGAAGCAACGAGCTCTCAGCTCTTCTTCACGATCATCACCATCAGAGCCATCTCCCATCATCGACTTCACCATCGTTACATCACATACACCATCAGCTCTTCACAACAGCAAACGACCACCTCATCAAGCAGCCCCATCCACACCATCGAGCTGCTCTCAAAACCTCTCAATCATCTCTGTGTTGGATATAGAAGTGCTCTGATACCACTTTGTTGGAAATTAGGAGTATATCGGAAGGGGGAACTTGATATCAAAGGATAGTGTTTAGAGGAAGAGGCTTTATATTACAATACTTGATTTGATACTTGCTTGATTGCTTGATACAAAATGCTAAGACCTCACCCCTATTTATACTAGTTTCTACCCCTTAAGATTTTGCCAACACATCACCTTTCTAGAATACTCCCTAATAATATCTAGGTTCTATAAGACTCCATAAGGTTCTATGATATCTCTAGATTATTCCCACATACTCTAGATATTGGGCCAATATATCTCCTAAGCCCAATTTGCTAAATCCACCTCCTAATACTTCTAAGCCCAAATCAAGTTTATATTTTCAACACCCCCCCTTAAACTTGATTGGTATTCCGAGCAAAGTTCATAGCAGAATGGGGTCTTCATTCTTCGGTGGCTTGGTGAATATATCGGCTACTTGATCCTTAGACTTCACATATTCCAGCTTCACTTCCTTCCTTGTAATGCGCTGTCTTCGATCATGGCAGACTGCATTCTTTGCTAATTTTATTGCCGACTTGTCATCCCTGAGAATCACGTTTGGCTCCTTCTGTTGCATTCTCATATTTCTCTTGTGGGGTTTCTTGTTGATTAGTGAGCTCCAAGCTCTTCGTGTTTTCTTCAACCCATGTAGTGCGTTCTTCATCTCATTGGATGCTTCATATTCTTCTAGTTGCTTTATGCATGTATCTTTCTCAAGAACACCATCCAAGAGGGCAGATTTAATATCCATTTCTTGTATTCTCTCATTATTCTCGTCATAGCCGATATCTGCTTCTTTACTGTAGCCTTCAGACGCCAAGTTTGTTGTATTTCTTTCACCTTCTCCTTATGCCCATTTTGAGTTGTTGTTAACTCCCACATGTCAATTTTCTCGATATCTTTAAATTTCTCATCCATCATATCTTTCTCGTCCTTAGCGTCTTGAAACCTCATTGGCCCACCATCTGCAAAGAGACAAATGAGAGTTTGATTGTTTCGATTTTCAGTTACCTTGGGTACTTCTTGTTGGCTCCTGCAGTGTGAGACTCCCTCAATTGAGTTTTCGTCTTCTCCAGATCCTGCAGGGGGTAATCCTAGTAGAGTATTGACCTCGTCTCTTGTCTTCTCTCTCGTTGGTTTCTCCATGCTAATTTCTTCGAATTCTACTTCACTGTCGAACATCACCTCTATGTTATTGTTACCTTCCACTGGGATGTTATGCTCCTCTCCAAAATCAACATCGCCACCCACTAACTCATTAACTCCATGGACATGCTTCTGTTTCCACTCATGCAACTGCTCCCACCGGTGTCTATGTACCACTTATTGCATTCGCCGATGTCAATATCCTTATGGGCTAGCAGTAGAATCTCTTCTTCTTGATTTTTCTCTTCAATGTAGTTAGTTCTCTCTTCGACTTTATTGATTCTACCGGCTCGACACTCGGAAGCGTAATGTCCGAATTTCTGACAATTATAGCACTTAATATGTGATTTTTCATACCTTGATCTTGAGCTACCTCTCCAGTAGCCTTTTGTCGAATATCTTTTCCTTGATGATTATCTTGGTCGTCGTTGTCCGGTCTCCAACCTCGTTCGTATTTGTGTTCATGGCCTGCACCTCGTTCTCCTCTATATCCTTGCCTGTAGCCTCGCCCTTGATATTTTCCTCATTTTCCCTTTCTTTTGAAAAATCAACTTGCAACTTAAGTAGTTGTTCTACGATCCCTTCCCTCTTCCTTTTCTTTTCCTCATGGGCTTGTAATGAGCCCAATAGTTGTTCCATTGTCATTTTCTCTAGATCCTTAGTTTCTTCTATGATAGCTACGATGTGCTCAAACTTCGGGTCTAACGAGCGAAGAATTTCTCCATAATTCTAACATCATCAAGTTTCTCTCCATTTCTTTTTAGTTGATTAGTTACTGCTAATACTCTTGAGAAGTAGTCCGACACAAGTTCATCATGCTTCATATGCAATGCTTCAAACTCGGCTCTTAAAGTTTGAAGACGTACCTTCTTTACCGGATCCGCTCCTTTATACGACGTTTGAAGCTTCTCCCATGCTTCCTTGGCGGTCTTTGCTTCCGAAATCTTCTCGAAAGCGTCGTCATCTAATCCTTGATAGATTAGGTAGAGAGCTTTCTTGTCTCTCTTTCGCAATTCTCTCAAACTATCTTTTTGAGTTTGAGATTCGGTTTCTTCGCTCTTCGGCTCGACGTAGCCTTTCTCCACGATATCCCATACGTCTTGTGATCCAAGGAGCGCCCTCATCTTGATACTCCAATTGTCGTAGTTGCTCTTGTTGAGTGTCGGGACTTGGAAGGGAACCATTCCGCTCGCCATCGCCTTAGGATCTTCTAGCTCTGATACCACTTTGTTGGATATAGAAGTGCTCTGATACCACTTTGTTGGAAATTAGGAGTTATATCGGAAGGGGGAACTTGATATCAAAGGATAGTGTTTAGAGGAAGAGGCTTTATATTACAATACTTGATTTGATACTTGCTTGATTGCTTGATACAAAATGCTAAGACCTCACCCCTATTTATACTAGTTTCTACCCCTTAAGATTTGCCAACACATCACCTTTCTAGAATACTCCCTAATAATATCTAGGTTCTATAAGACTCCATAAGGTTCTATGATATCTCTAGATTATTCCCACATACTCTAGATATTGGGCCAATATATCTCCTAAGCCCAATTTGCTAAATCCACCTCCTAATACTTCTAAGCCCAAATCAAGTTTATATTTTCAACACTCTGCTCAACACATACCAAGCACCCACCTAGCATCAACTTCTCCACTCAACACCTCTATCCGATCAAATACCCAACTCAAGGACACACCTTACCATCAAACATCCACCTCTCCACCACCTCTCAAATACCCACGTTGAAGAAGGGAAGTACCTACACAAACACACTGCCGAAAAAAGAGTTGAAGCATACACCTCTCAAGGACCTATCTAAAATGCACGCAGCTCTCAAGAAACTCATCGAGCACTCCACGGCTGAGGAGAAATAGAGTTCACTGCTCCGGGGGTGCTGCTCGATTGAGGGACAACAGAAGGAGTTGAAACGGCAGCTGAAACGGTAACCATCTTCGGTCGCTCGCCACCCGCTCGACAAAATCACTCAACGACGTACGCACGTAGGGCAGCGGGCAACTGAAGCTCACGCAACGCCGACACACAGTGGAGGGAAGCGGTACGCACACGGGCTGAGAAGAGACGTGAGGGCAGAATCTATTTGCGACGGAACACATTGGCGGAGCGCGACGTTATCGGAGCTAAAATCAGGGAAGAAATTATGGCCTTTGATATCCTCGTATTCTCTTGTTCCCGTCGTAAATATGAGTAGCTAATTTTTACATGTGCTTGGGATGAGATGAACGCTAGGTATTATTATTGGACGTAAAATACTCGTGAACACGTAATATTGGCTATTTATCATTTATGATTTTGTGTTCAAATTAATATGTCTATGTGTTGATTTGATTTCGTGGTAATATCGTTTTAGGGCGACAGCTAGAAAAACGATTAGGCCTTACATAAAATGATATGAGTTCGATTATAGGGCGACAGCAAATAATCGATCATCGCTTAGGTAAATTAATATTTATTCTCATAACCGTTTAGGGCGACAACAAATTCGGACGTGAGTAGGAATTACCGCGACTTAGTCATTATTTTTGTGATAAAGGTAGTTTACGTCCTCGTTAGTGATACCTAGCGGGAATCGCAATCCCGAGCACTCCCATTTTATATATATAAGAAAAGTATTTTTTTATATTTAAGTTGTGGTCAAGTGAGTTATGATTTATTTTATAAATCAAAATATAATAAAAAAAAATATTTATTTTAAGTTGTGTTTAAAGCTTGTGGTTTTATTAGGTTTTATTGTCGAATTTAATTCATAAATTAAAATACAAAAAATATTTATTTAGGCTAAATATCAAATCGATAAGTTATTATTAGTACTTAATTTATTCCTCGTGTTCGATACTCGGATATTCGCTATAGCTATATTACAAACGACAGGTACACTGCCTATCGCGCGTGGTACTGGTTATAACATATTCGTTTTAATTATTATTTGACGTACTTGCACGAACCTTTAATATATTAACGTATACGCACGCGATCAGATTTGAATATCCATCAATTCTAAAATAATCAGATACCTTAACTGGAGATCGATTCATGGCTAGATTTGCCGACTGTCACTTCGATGAAACAAACTTTCCGACATTAGTGGGAGAAAAGAAAACGCTGGAAAGAAACATTAGTTGGAATGAATTATCACTAAATCATTATGACCATAAGAAAGAATGTGACTTAGAAGTTCAAAGATAATCCATCTACAAAGCTTAGCGAAACAATTGCCAGACAACTTTATTGACTCGAAGAGAGTGTCTAAGTCACATATTCCAGCTGTTAATGCTAGAATTGATGTTTCTGTAGTCAAACAAAGAACAGTCTTGAGTATAAACCACAGCTGAAGCGTGGTAGGCCCTCGGGTTCCAAAGATAAAAATCATCGGAACAGAAAAAGAGCAAATAATAAAAATGGTCAATCGAGGATTTATCAACTAAAGAAAAGTTGATGGGCATAAATGATGATGAGAAAGAAACTCATGTACCTGAACAAATTGAAACAATGATAATGAAGAGATCTCGATCAATTACGCGCAGAATGGAATTAGATGGAACCGAGATGAAGTCAACGTTGACGATAGGTTCTCATCTAACATAATGCTACATGAAATGAATGAGATTAATGAGAATGAGGAACATGAATCAAAGTCTGTAAATGAATGCAAACAAAGAAATGATTGGCCGAAATGGAAACATGCAATCGAGACAAAATTAAAATCACTTGAGAAGCGAAACGTTTTCGGGCATGTAGTCCGCATACCAAAAAATATAAGGCCAGATATAAATGGGTTTTCATCAGAAAGAGAAATGAAAACAGTGAAATTCTGAGATATAAAGCACGGCTTGTCGCACAAGGTGTCTCGCAGAGACCTGGTATTGATTATGAGGAGACATATTCTCCGATGGTGGACGCAACAACGTTTCGTTACATAATTAGTTTGGCAGTACGTGAAGGACTCGATATGCGTCTAATGGATGTTGTCACTGCTTATTTATATAGCTCGCTTCACAGTGACATTTATATGAAGCTTTCGGAAGGATTTCGGCTACTGAAAATTCAGGGCCGCGAGATGACTACTCAATTAAATTGAACAACACTTTATGGATTAAAACAGTCCGAACGGTATAGTCGACTACGTGAATACTTATTGAAAGAGGGATATAAAAATGATCAAATTTGCCCCTGCATATTTACGAGAAGACTTAAAAATGAGTTTGTTATCATTGTAGTATATGTTGATGATATCAATATAATCGGAACTCCTGAAGAGTTATCGAAAGCCATTAGTTGTTTGAAAAGAGAATTCGAAATGAAGGATCTCTGTAAAACTAAATTTTGTATCGAACTGCAAATAGATATTTGAGGAATGGAATATTTGTCCATCAAGAGACTCATACGAAAAAGGTGTTGAAAAGATTTTACATCGACAAAGCCCATCCGTTGGATACTCCAATGATAGTCTGATCATTAGACGTGAATAAGGGCCCGTTTAGACCATGCGAAGATAATGAAGAAGTGCTTGGTCCTGAAGTACCATATCTCAGTGCTATTGGAGCACTAATGTAGCTTACGAGTCTTACGCGTCCTGACATAGTATTTGCTGTAAATTATTGGCAAGATACAGGTCTTCACCGACTCATAGACTTTGGAATGGAGCTAAACGGATATTTCGATACATTCAAGGAACAAGTGATATGGGATTGTTCTATTCTAATGAGATGAAAGAGGATTTAATTGGCTATGCAGATGCTGGATTTTTATTCGAGCCACAATAATGCTCGATCGCAAACCAATTATTTATTTACATACGGTGGAACTGCAATTTCATGGCGATCAGTTAAGCAAAATTTAACGGCTACATCATCTAATCATGCGGAAAATCCTAGATATAAATGAAGCTAGCCGAGAATGTCTTTGGTTGCGATCGACTGTTCAGCATATACAACAAACTTGTGGGCAATCATAGGAAAAGTCAGTTACGACAACATTATATGAAGATAATGCGGCATGCATTGTCCAATTAAAAGACGGATATATCAAAGGTGATAGAACAAAACATATTTCATCGAAATTTTTTCTTTACGCATGATCTGGAGAGAATAGATTTCCATCTTTCTATCCCCTATTCTATTTTGAGTTTCTTCCTCTTGACCGAATCTGTAACCTTCATTAACCACTTATTGAACAGGGTTCTATGGTCGGTAAGACCATTTCGGATACAACTGGTACACTCCAAAATCACTGTTGGTAGCGATCGTGATCCAGGTGTCAACATGGCCTTAAGGATACCCACCAGAAAGACTAAACCAATATCCATGGAGGAAATAACGATGTCTAAACTAAAAAACTATTAGCAGGAGTGGAAACTGCGGCCGTTACCTGGCAGTTCGTATTGTTTGTTGACAAGAGTTCAAGAACTGAGAGCAATTTGAAGGACCTTAAATCTAAAGGTTGAAGTTATTCTATCTAATTCTTTCTTAGTCTTGAGGGATGGTTTATGAGGATGAGGACACTGGTTTTCCAACAAGCCTTACAAGGAGCTCTAGGAACTCTGAATGATGTTATTAATGTACAACAAGTGCGATCTAGCGAAAATCTCGCGCACTTGTTACGAAAGCACTTCCTTATATAACTTTTAGAAGTATATTCAATCGGAGTCCGATGACTTCGAGACTGAAGTGATGTTATCATCAGAGGAGAAAATATGGCGTTGCACTCTTTTTTCTTCACTGTGGTTTTTCCCTTCGGGTTTTCCTAATAAGATTTAACGAGGCATATTCTTTGAAACATCCAAGTGGGAGTGTTATGAATATTGAGAGATAATATTAAGTGTGGATGTTTTTGGATTGTTGTTGAATTATTGAAATATATTAAGATTGGAGGTATATATTGAATGTTGTAAAAATTAAATGAGTATTAATTGATAAGATGAGGTGTATAATTTAATAAATGTTGTAAATTGTAGGTGTAATAGTGAATTTTTGTAGTAGTATAATTATGTGATTTAGGATTGTGTAAATGGTATGAAGAAGTTTTAAATAAAGAAGTTATTATTATCTCGGTTTATCTCTCTAACATTACTATAATCGTAATTAGTATAACATTTAATCGTTATAATTTTTTTATAACACGCACCATTATTTTGACAAAATTCCAAGAAACGATTCATTTTGAATAAATTCTCAATATTATGTGCAAAATCAGTTTTTGTCAATATCTGTAACAACACTATCAAACGGACCATATCTTCGACTTGCATGGGAGACCTTTTTATTTTAAATAATAACAAATAAATATAAGGCAAAGCTGTAAAAAACAAGTTGCCAAATGCCAAGTAAGAAGTGGCTGATCTGTCATTTGGTGCAGACATAAATGAGCTGGTCTCAATGCCTAGAAACTGATGTTAAATACATTTCATTCGTTGATATTTAATTAATTTTGAATAAAACTTACACAGCTTAAATAATTTAACAGCTCCAAATTTCTATATGCAACATAAATAATGATGATTAAATACTAAATAAAAAAGTAAATGACAGCACAACTAATAGTACTCCGCTGCAACGCAACACCGAAAGCGCTGAATTCAGATATCAAGTATTTTGACATTATATAATAATTAAATACATCATTAAGAGTAATTAGATGAATATAAACAACACATCATTAAGAGTAATTAAATGAATATAAACAAAACGATAAAATACAGTACAGCAACACTTTTAATAGTCGGACTAGTAAACACGGCGTTGCTTTTTAAAGAAAGAAAATTTAGGGAAAATCTACAGAGGAAGGAGAGAATGGAGGAAGTAGAGCTCAACGGTGCTAATGGAGAAGAAGAAGTGTTGGGTTCGAGCTTGACGATGGAAAAGTTTGCAGCAGCTAAGAAGTATATCGAGAATCACTACAAAAATCAGATGAAGAGCATACAGGAGAGAAAGGAGAGGTTCTAACAGCAATAACTCAATTTTGATGCAGGACTGTGATTAGTTGCTTGTTAGTAGTGGTTCTGTTTATTAGGGAATGAGGTGGTGATGTGTTGGATTGATCAGCTGAGGTTGTGATTTAAGTATCTTAGTAGTTGTTCCGAAGATTTATGCTCTCTTTGGTTGAATTCAGTAATTGATTTTGCTTCGGCCTTTTTTTTACTCGTGAAGTTTTCGGTGTTGTTTATTCTTTTGAATCATTTTGTAGGTGGGTACACTTGGTGGTCTGATTAGGTTCTAGTGGAATAGGATCTTCGTTTGATTTGGGTGGATTTGTGGTTTGGGTGTATGTAGATTATGAATTTGTGTTTCTTCGATTATGATAGTAAGTTCCAAGTTATTTAAACGCCCAATTGGGCACAACTTTGTATTATTCTGTCCGACTTTTGAAATTTGAAGTAAAAATTATGAAAGTAGATTTTCAAAGTTAGCAGCTTAGATCATGATGTTAGAGTATTTGTTCATTCTTAACTTTTGACGTAAACTAGAAAATCGTTCATTCTGTCTAATGTGCAATAGAATATGTGGTATGAGTTAATGGTCAGCTATGTTGGATGAAAGCAGTTAAATGGCGGACCTTATCGGAAAATTTTACTGTTTTCCTGCTAATTGGTAGGACTGGGGGACTCGTTATGTATGAACTAGTTATAGGTGTCATAAGGAATATGTTGACCTTAGAACGACTCGTGGGGAATATGACGCGTCTCGTGAGAAGTTGTAGAAGTTGCCAATGACCTAATTATTCACCTTTCAGTAGATCTCCATTAAGCTAAAAATAATATGCCATTGCATATGCTTTACTTGATTTCTATCTTGCTTCATTTCTGATCCTCTTTAAATCATTTCTTTCTCTTTTTTAACTTTTCTGTGTTCTCCAGGAGATGGATACTGGAAAGGAAGCTAGCATCTTCAGACGTACCTAAAGAGGAACGGATAAATCTGATTAAAGATCTAGAGAGAAAGGAAACAGAATATATTAGACTGAGAAGGAACAAGATATGTGTAGATGATTTTGAGCTTCTTACGATAATTGGGCGTGGAGCCTTTGGCGAGGTAGTGATTTGTTCAGATCTTTTCTCTCAGCTACCATCTGTGCTAATATCATGCAAATATACCTATCCATCCTCGGAATTTTTTCATCCATCTTTCCTCATTCCTGTGGCTTGCATTATTTTATAACTTCAGGTACGTTTATGTCGGGAGAAAAAGTCAGGAAATATATATGCCATGAAAAAGCTGAAGAAATCAGAAATGGTATCTAGGGGACAGGTGGTGCACTTATCAGATATGTTGTGCCCTTTCAAGTTTAAAAGAAAAAAGATATTCTTAGTTGAATCTACTACTGTTATTTGTCATTTGTTATAAAGTTATAAGGAGATATAGTGTTTGTGACCGCATAATATCTGACAAATATTTCCTGCTTTATAGGTCGAACATGTAAGAGCAGAGAGAAATTTATTGGCTGAAGTTGCCAGCCACTGCATAGTCAAATTGTATTACTCTTTCCAAGATGCGGAATACTTATATCTTATCATGGAATATTTGCCTGGTGGAGATGTAATGACTCTCCTGATGAGAGAGGACACACTGTCTGAAAGTGTTGCCAAATTCTACATTGCTCAAAGTGTGCTGGCCATTGAGTCCATTCACAAACATAATTATATTCACAGGTTTCAATCTATTAGAGACAAAAAAAAAAAAATTGTTGCATTTTTTTTTTATTTCCCCTATCCTGCCATTTGATCCCTATTATATTTACCCACCAATTTCGCTTCAGGGATATAAAACCAGACAACTTCTCCTTGATAAGAATGGTCATATGAAACTTTCGGATTTTGGTCTTTGCAAACCCCTTGATTGTAGAACTTTGTCGACGGTCGATGAAAACGAGGCAATGAATGATGAGAACATAAGGGAATCGATGGATATCGATGGCGGCTTTCCAGATGCTGCCAATGGTAGTAATTGGAGGAGTCCCCGCGAACAACTCCAGCACTGGCAAATGAATAGGAGAAAATTGGTATTGTCTGTTCTCTATTAGTTATATTTCTCCACTATTATTCGGCCATGATGGTCATTTAACAGAAATAAAGACCCTGGGCACAATATGAATAATGCTGATTGGCTGTTGCTTGATGCTCATTTAGCATAGCTGATTTATATATCTCGAACATGGTTGCGTATGTTACAAAAAAAATTGCTTTTCTCATCTCTTTGCTTACACAGTCATTGTCGTGTCAAAGTAAACCAAAAACATTGTTTAATGATCTTCAGCTTTCTGCATTCATAGGCCTTTTCAACTGTGGGTACACCAGACTATATTGCTCCAGAAGTGCTGCTGAAGAAGGGTTATGGCATGGAATGTGATTGGTCAGTAAGAATGCCTCTTCCTATTTATTTCTCTGTCAAACAATTCTTCTTCATATGTGAATATTAGTGAATTAAATTTCCAGTTACAAAGTTCTATAGAATGCATCTTTCGTTCAACTATGTCATGGCACAATATTCAATCATTGACATATCTTTCCGTGAATGGAGGGAATTCTGAAGCAAATTCACTTATTTTTTATAGATTCTCTCCCTAACCATGGAATACATGAGCAGGTGGTCACTGGGAGCTATTATGTATGAGATGCTTGTTGGCTGCCCTCCATTTTATTCTGATGATCCTATGACCACTTGTAGGAAGGTATATGGGTTAAGCTGTCTTCAGAATTTTCCATATTAAATTTCTTATGTGCTTCTTGTAGTATATTGAGTTAAGGGTAGACGATCTAATCTTTTAACTACATGATTGTCAGATTGTCCATTGGAGAAATCATTTAAGATTCCCGGATGATGTTAAACTAAGTCCAGAAGCCAAAGATCTCATATGTAGGTTGCTCTGTGACGTGGAACACAGGCTTGGAACTGGTGGAGCGTATCAGATAAAAGTCAGATCATACTACAAACAACTTCCGCTTTTAATTTCTTGCAAACCAGCTTTATAGCATAGCCACTTGTTATTTGTTTGCTTAGATGAATGTATGCGCAGGCTCACCCTTGGTTTGTGGATGTTGAGTGGGATAAACTCTATGAGATGGAAGCAGCCTTCAAACCAGAGGTCAACGGGGAGCTTGACACCCAAAACTTCATGAAGTTTGATGAAGTACGTATGTTTTAGTCCAGCGATTTAATCTATGAGGTCTGACCTATAAACAGTGAAATTGGTTCATGACCTTTGTGCTATTTAATATTTGATGTCCTGCAATTGTCATGTTAAAGGTGTTGGTGGCCCTATATTAGGATAATACCCTAACGGACTGCACAATAGCTTCTTTGTTTTCTTTAATTTTTGGTATGTATGTGCCACAATTTTCTTCGGGATTATTTGTAAGTGATATTCGGTACCCTGATTGTTATTGCCCATTGAAAGATGTTCAACTAGATATGTGACAACCTTTCTCAGTCATTTTACATAATTTAATTTTTTTCATGTAATGTTTATCCTCTGTCAGTTTACAGTATCCATCATTTTCCGCTTTAAGTAGCCTATTAACATAAAAAAAAAACTCTATTTGACCAGTTGGATCCACCAACTCCATCAAAATCTGGATCAGCGTCTTCGAGAAAGGTATTCCTTCCTCTTTTCGTATCTTCATATGCTTAGTTACTAGCTGCTACAAAATTGATTGGAAAACTGGGTAACTCATTTGGGCTTTATTCGTTCCGATTCATTGATCATGAACTCATTTGCTTTGACAACCTCGTTTCTTCAGAAAGGAGATTCAGTTAGCAGATGTTAACTGAATTGTTCAGTTTAACTGATAACATTGCTACAACTTTTAACTCAAGCAGATAAATCTCACTCCAAAAGACCTGAGTTTCGTGGGTTATACTTACAAGAACTTCGATGCTGTCAAGGCACTGCGTAATTCATCAGGTAATACTTTTGTTGTTTTGGAGTTTACTGATAGTAGGTAGCATCATATAAATACGCTTTTCCCCTCCAAAGATACACCTATTATACACACGCACACACGCACACACACACATATATATATTATGGGCTTTTCATATTCTCTAACATTTCAGATCATACAAGGAGTACCTCCCCAAGTAGGCCATCTACTGACTATGAACACAGTAAGCACAGAAACTACAGTTCTGTTCTATAGCGTATTTATCTGTGTTAAGTTATAACATCCTCACTTGCTTGTAACTTATGCATATATCAGGTGATCCAGGGAAGATTAGTATTAACAAGGGCAATCCGAGGACACTGACGTACAAATGACGTATTTGTCCTCATCGATGGATGATGTTTCAATGTATCCATGAGAAAAGCCAAAAACCGGTCACAATGCCTTAGTTGAGGATGGTGGCGTACGCCTTTGTATTTGTAGGTATTTCGCCCCTGTTCCAGTGTATGTGCATCGATGGCTGCTTCTTATAATTTAATCGTCGAGCAGAAACATGTCGTTATAACTGTATATTAGTTGCGTTTTCTCATTTGTGTGGACGTCGAAGGGTAACTGATTTGGTAGCAGACTTAGATTTGCTGTTGTATGCCTTACCATACTGCCAGGTTGTGAGGATGTTCTTTGTCTGCTTTCTCTTGTGGCAGTTTCTGGCTTAGAAATAAGACTTGTATTCGATGGATGAAATGAACTTCTGTGTGGTCTGTTTTGACACTTTTTAAACAGTATTAGTGTTATTTTTACTCATTTGACGTTTTAAGATTGGTCTCTCAAGGTCTGCAGTACACGAACTTTCTTTCGAGGTTTGGTTCTAGTTACCTTATTACACATCATGATAACTGATGCATATTTATTACATCCTTCATCATAAAAATAACATCCCCACATTGTGACAAGTTGAAATGATAGGTTAATAAATCAAATAAAGCAGCCTAATAACCAAATGGACGTCCATTTCAACTCTACTTCAGTTAATTCCCAGGCATTATAGCACGTGATAATGATAGAGTAGATTGATAAGAAAGTACAAAAAATTTCCCTTTTGGAAGTCATATAATGATAGTGAGTCCCAAAGCCGCCATGTTATATTACCTGCTTTGGTTTATTGCTTTCTTGCAGCTTTTATTCGAAGTTAATAAGCCCAGCGTCCTCATTTTTTCAAGCATTTCTTCTAAAATCTTATTTCCATTTTCGTGTAATGAAATGATAAAGCAATTGTCTTAACAAACGTGTCGTATCCCCCAGTTTATCCTTTTTGTCTCGCATGCGCACTATCGATATGATGATCCGATGATTGATGTTAGCAATTCATCCCAAATAAATTTGATTCATATCTTCCTTAATTCTATATAATTGTAAATATACTCACGCTCCAAATATAACCGTGGTTGTATTTGTTAATCTTTAAAACACTCCTAATACCCAACACTTCTCACTGTTTTCTTGTTGTTCCATCTTATAGCATCAACTGACATTACTAGCTATGCAAAAATTATGAATT
>JAPQWV010002031.1:0-66000 GCA_027422505.1 Craterostigma plantagineum | reverse complement strand
TGTCAAGACCACATGTCGCCGCCGACCCATGTTCATCACCGAACAAAGCGGGCCTAGCAAACTAGTGACAAGTCAAGACCCCGAAGTCAACTCCGTCAAAGACCTTTCAGTCTAAGGTCCACGCACACTACTATAGTCAATCAATCAATCATTGACACTACCCAGAGTAACGATAAGGCCCATGTGATTGTCGATTACGAGTCGTGTCCAAGTACAAGTTAATCCCCTGATTCAACTCATACCAATGTTATGACCTCCCGCTTCCCAAGCGAATGGTTGGCACAACCATTTAAGAGTCATCAACAAATAAGTCGTAATTGACGCTCAGTCACCCTACTGAGGTCTAAGACTTATGGACTAATTTAATATCAAAGAATAATAGCTCACTGGTGCCCCCTCTCTCATCCCATGAGACTCAGTGACTATACTTACGATATATGGGTTTTATTTATTTACCATCTCACCGGATGCCTAATGAGACTTAATAGGTAAATAAATAATATGCCTTTGAAGAATTAATATAAAAATATAAATTCCATTATCAAGTATAAGAATAAATATTCAAATACAGGCGAAAATACATCGATTATTAAATACATGCCCTATTCATTACATCCTCGAATGGCATTCCGAGGGCACATCCCCAACAATCTCCCACTTGCACTCAATGCCATGCGCTATGATATCGTAACCCCATTTTATGGAGGTGTCGTTCAAGCACTGCCTGTGAGAGAGGCTTGGTGAACGGGTCCGCCACGTTATCCGCGGTGGCTATTTTCTGCACAGCTATGTAGCCATTCTCAACGAACCCACGCAGCACATGGTATTTTCTTTCTATGTGTTTGGACTTTGAATGAGACCTAGGTTCCTTGGCTTGTGCTACTGCCCCACTATTGTCGCACCACAATGGCAGCGGGCGGTCCACTATGCCTGGAACTACTTGAAGTTCTTCTAAGAACTTCCTCATCCAAACACCTTCCTTTGCTGCCTCAGAGGCCGCAATATACTCCGCCTCAGTGGTAGAATCGACAGTAGTGCTTTGCTTGGAACTTTTCCAAGACACTGCTCCACCATTGAGCGTGTAGACGAAACCAGAAGTAGATTTTCGGTCATCCACATCTGACTGGAAATCCGAATCAGTATAACCATCCACCTCTAATTCTCCATTTCCATAAATCAATATCATATCTTTAGTCCTTCTAAGGTACTTAAAGATATTCTTTACTGCATTCCAATGTTCTTTACCAGGATTAGACTGGTACCGACTTACTATGCTCAAAGCATACGCAATGTCAGGCCGCGTACATAGCATCGCATACATTAGGCTACCTATTGCTGATGCATAAGGAATTTCACTCATTTCCTTCCTTGCTTCCTCATTTTGAGGACACATGGATTTCGAGAGATGAATCCCATGTCGAATTGGCAAGAACCCTTTCTTAGATTCATCCATTCGAAACCGTTTCAGAATCTTTTCTAAGTAAAGGGCCTGAGATAAACCTATCATTCGATTCGCTCGATCTCTAAAAAGGCGAATTCCAAGAATATAGATTGCTTCTCCCAGGTCTTTCATGGAGAATTCGGTTGAAAGCCAAGCTTTCACCTCCGAGAGCATCCCGATATCGTTTCCAATCAAAAGGATGTCATCCACGTACAATACGAGGAACGATATCTTACTCCCACTGACCTTCTTGTAAACGCAAGGCTCATCTTCATTCTTTAAGAATCCGTAGTTCCTAACTACTTCATCAAATCGAAGATTCCAGCTTCTAGACGCTTGCTTAAGTCCATAAATTGACCTATTAAGCTTGCACACTTTGTGAGCATCTGCTTGCGATGTAAAACCCTTGGGCTGCTCCATATAGATTTCCTCCTGGAGGAATCCATTTAGGAAAGCAGTTTTCACATCCATCTGCCAGATCTCGTAATCATAGTATGCGGCTATGGCAAGCAGAATCCTGATAGACTTAATCATTGCTACAGGTGAAAAGGTTTCCTCATAATCAATGCCCTCTTTCTGATTATATCCTTTCGCTACTAGCCTAGCTTTGTAGGTTTCAACCTGTACGTCAGATCCAATCTTTCTCTTGTAGATCCATTTGCACCCTATCGGTCTAAAACCTGGGGCAAATCTACTAGAGTCCAGACTTGGTTGCTGTGCATAGAGTCTATCTTTGCTTTCATAGCTTCGACCCATTTCTTTGAGTCGACATCCATCATTGCCTGGTCATAGGTAGTGGGATCATCACCAATGATTCCCTCCGTCGCAGCAACCCCGTGCTCGACGTGTACCATACCATATCTCAGGCTCGCGAGATACTCTACCCGACCTGCGCAATTCTGGGCGCGTCACGGACTGCTCATCTGTGACCCTAGGCACTGATGGCTCTGGAGGCATTTCTTCTAATTCTCCAAGAGTTACTTCTCTGCCAGCTCCACCCTCTCGAATGAACTGTTCCTCGAGAAAGTGAGCATGTACAGCTACGATGATCCTCTGATCATCATGGAAGTAGAAATAATATCCCATGCTATCATTGGGATATCCTACGAAACGTCCTTTCGTGGACCTTGATTCAAGTTTGTCTGTCATAAGCTTTTTCACATAGGCGGGGCAACCCCAAACCTTTAAGTGATTCAAGCTGGGTTTCTTACCGTTCCAAATTTCGTAAGGTACCCTATCAACAGACTTCGAAGGAGTTCTGTTCAAAACATAGACTGCAGTTTGCAAAGCATAACCCCATAACGATATGGGAAGATCTGTATAGCTTAGCATAGATCGAACTTTATCTAATAATGTTCGATTTCTGCGTTCGGCAACACCATTCAACTGTGGTGTTCCGGGCGGTGTAAACTGCGAAATGATTCCATTTTCTTTCATGAAATCATCAAACTCAAGACTCATAAATTCGCCGCCTCTATCTGATCGAACGACTTTAATTTGTCTCCCAGTTTGATTTTCCACCATTGTTTTGAATTCCTTGAACTTTTCAAGCGTTTCATACTTGTGCTTTAACAGATACACCAAGCCATAGCGAGAGTGATCATCTGTAAAAGTCACGAAATAGTGGAAGTTACCTCGGGCTGCTACACTAAACGGTCCACAAACATCTGTATGGATCAAATCCAAAATATTTGCGGCTCTTTGAAAAATCCCTGTAAAGGGAGACTTAGTCATTTTGCCTAAGATACAAGACTCGCACGTTGGATAGGAATCTGATTCCGTTGGCTTAATTATGCCATGTTTCTCCAACTCTTGAATCTTTCGCACTCCGGCATGACCTAGTCTAAGATGCCACAAATACTTTTTATTTAACTCTAAGTTATGTTTGTCGGTAACTACATTCGCATGTTCTTGGACGTTAACGTAATATAAACCATTTATTAACGTTGCATTTCCGACGCATTTATTTCCAAAATAAATCTCACAAATATTATTATTGAATCGAAATTCATAACCATTCTTACTCAAAGCAGGAATAGAAATAATATTTTCAGCCCCTTGGGCAACACAAGTACATCGGATAGATATAATACATGTCCAGAACTTAGTACAAGAGTCTTCGATCCAACATGACTAGCAGGCACACAATGTCCGCTACCAACGTTAATCAAGACTTCTCGTTCCGCCAGCTTCCTACTTCGTTCCAGACCCTGGTTCAAAACACAAATGTGAGCACTAGCTCCCGAGTCAAGAATCCACGAAGTGGAAAATACAGTAAATGAACAATAAGTTTCTGAAACTTTACCTGAAGCCCCAGAAGCTCGAAGCTTGGGGCAGTCCCTTTTCAATGGCCCAGCTCTTGACAGTGAAGGCACCGATCAGTTGCCTTCGGAACATTAGGCACGTTCATTTTGGCCTTGCCCTTTTTCTTAATTCCTCCTTTTGGCTTATTAGGCTTGGGCTTGGGCTTGTTCGACTTAGATCTCTTAGACCTTGTAGTCACAACAAGCGCAACCTCTTTTCCCTTTCCTTTCTTTAGCTCACGCTGAGTCTGAACCAGCGTGTTCATGAGTTCAGGAAGCGAAAATCGCCTATCGCTCAGATTATAGTTTATAATAAACTGAGCAAATGAAGCTGGGAGTGACTGAAGGATCAGGTCAATCTGAAGCTCGTTATGAATGGGACAACCGAGAGAACTTAGTTCCTCGATGTACCCAATGAGCTTACGCACATGTACCGCAACATCTGCACCCTCAGGCATCTTGGTATGAAAGAGATTGTCGGCAGCACGGTATCGAGACGATCTTGACTGCTCGCCGTACAACTCCTTCAGATGAATCAATATCTCGCGCATTTGCATACCCTCATGCTGGCGCTGCAGATCATTATTCATCCCAGCTAACATATAAGCCTTGACACGGGCACTATCAGCCATCCATTTGGCATAATATTCCCTGTCATCATCACTCGCACCCTCTTGGGGTTCGAGTGGTATGGGTCCCTCAAGGACATACTCTAGGCGTTCCAGAGTGAGGACTATCCTCAAGTTACGGAGCCAGTCCGCAAGGTTTGGACCCTCCAAACGATTTTGCGTGATCAATAAATTGAATGGTGACGTCATTTTGTAAACAAACAAGAAAGAAAACAATCTGCAGAAAATAAAGCATTGAAGGGGTCAACGTATTATTCTACAAGCACAAATAAGGACTTTAACAATTTGGCTTGCTCCCACTATTTTTCTCAAAATCTCATTCTCCCGATAGAGATTTCGGAAACCTCGTTGATAGTTTCATAGTGGAGTTGATTTCCCCGCTCCGCAGAAATGAACCTCAACCTAACAGTTTGTTGGCCCATTACTCGGACGGCGCCGTGTCCCACACGAACCCATAGACGTACCCGTGTCCAACATGAATCCATCTCATGAGTATTTCAACTACTTTGTCTCCGGTCAGGAACCCTCACCCTAACAGAATAATTGGGAAATAACCGTCTAAGTGTAACCTATCAACGTCTGGCTCATCTTAACATTTAGAAATTCCGCCCGTAGGATAACTCTTTATAGGACGTGAATATGTTTCGGAGAGCGGCGTTTAGACAATCACCCGGAATATCAACAACGAGAGCGAAATGTTTGGCGCCGATAACTCGGAACAAACCGCACATACACCCAAGTCGTTTCAATAACGAGCTTGACTTTATTGTCTTAACGCACCCGAGCCAACTACGACAAGAGCGAGATGATTGGCGCCGATAACTCGGAACAAACCGCACATGACACTCAAGCGCAATGGTTTCGAGCTTGATAGAAGACAGGACCCAGTCCTTTACCCACTTAGTATTTTGTCCAACCGGGAGAATACGTCTCACACACAAAAGCACTTAAATATACTGCAGTAAACCTAGTTTGCCTATAAGACCGTCTGCGTGGACTATTTCTACTCTACTACATTTATATTGATAAAAATACACATCTCTACGCCGTCGGCTTCAAACCGTGTTCTCGAACGATCTCCAAGGCTTCGAACGGCCATCTCATGATTCCTCCTCATACTCGTACAACCATCGTGCTAAACTAATTTTCTAAAAATTAATAAGGTACAAGACGGGGGGATCAGCTGTCCCAAACAACCGTATATTAATGAATAAATTACAAACCGGGGGGGACCTTGTCACCCTTAACATATCACCCGGAAATAGAGCCTAAGTCCACGCCGACGTCTTAATACGTGTCATACATATATATACATACAACATAAACACGTTCACGACAACAAAACGCTCAAAGAAACCAAAACGAAATTTGGGCTAGTCCTAGACTTACGGACCCAGTGTCAACTACGAACCGTGAGGAGACTCCACTAGGGTTTTCTCCCCACGTTGCTTCGCTACGTCAGACCGTTCGCAACTAGGCGACTTTTGACCAAGCGAGCGCTCGGTTTACAAACTCGAACTAAGTACAACTCATGCTATGACGCTCGAGCGACTTAGTGACTTGCACAACCAAGTTCGTTTCGGACTCGTTTATGTTGTTTCTTAGAACCGAGCTTATGGCTCTGATACCACTGTTGGAAACCCCGGGTGACCCGAGGCCTTGCCCCGGACGCAGCGGAAGTATTGAAAGGGTCTCCCAGGTTCCCCGTTGGAACGAGTGAATTTCAAAAATTTCCTCGTTCCCGCCACAAGATCAAACTCGGTATAAAGAAAATCACGCATGTATACACGTATTAAGGTTTAGAGCATTACCCTCGTCGCGAAGATCCTTAGCTCCCTAGCTCACGAACTGTGCCGAAGAGAGTCACGCCGACCCCGTGAAGTACCACAAACCAACACCACCCCAAGGATGGCTAGAGATGGTGTGGAGTGTTGTGTAGAGATGTGTATGTATGTGTGTGATTTCTAAAACTCACAAACACTTAGGGATTTCTAAAAGATCACCCTAAATGCTCTCACTTCTCTCTAAAACTCAAAGATAGAGTGAGAAAGAGCTTAATTAAAGTTATGGACGAAATTCTTTAAGAAAATATATTAAAAGTCCATTTCCAAACCAAGAAAATGACTTTTAACTTAATCCAAATGAGATCATGTCCTACATGACTCAAAAGGTGTTAGATATCCTTTTATTATGTCACTAAATGACCTAATAATGTCCCATATGTCTAACATAAGAACAAGGAATGAATTTGGACTTGATTTGGATTAAATTTGGCCAAACCGAAGCTCGTCACGGCCTGAAACAAGCCTATTCACGGCCGTGACAACACCCTTCACGGCCTGGGTCATAATGGTCACGGCCGTGACCATGTCGAGGTCAAAACTCAGCCTCTGCCGCTCGTCACGGCCACGTGCAATGTGTTCACGGCCGTGACTCTTTGACAGCTTTGCGGCAGTTTCGAATTTCGATGAGATCGAGGGGTAAACGATGTCCGATTGATCTGAAATTTTAACCATAGTTAAAAGACTCATCAATCTTGATTCTGACAAAGGATGCTCAATCCGAGGTCTAGATTGTGAGATATGAATTTTTGAAGCTACTGCAACTTTGCAGATGGGCTTCACAACCGTGACAAGCCTTGCTTGTCATTGTGAACCCTATTTACACTTCAACTCTTACCATTATCGTTCCGTAAATATCCGTCCATGTAAATATAGTTTCTAAAACATATATTTAGTATTTTATTAACGTCTCTAAGACCGTTAAATTAATTTACATCTCATATTAGTAGATACTGTCTCGGTGATCCTTTTTAAGCCCGACTCTCTTGGTTCGTCTCAACCCGGCAAGGGAGGAATCCAAGAATTCGGTAAGCACCTAGCCAATCCCGTGGTACCGAATAGATCCCGTGTTGAGTACGATCTTCGTAATTTACGAACCGACTACAGATTATCGTCGTACGTATAGACCCTTCACTAATGTCCCGGTCGAGTGAGAGTCATGGTTACGTCAAACTCACTAGACTCGACACTATGACGAATTCGTGACTGGCGAAATTACTAAACTGTTCTCCACGTCCCACATGAGTCAGTTTATTGCTTCGGCCGAAGACTTTGTAATTTCCCGTCCCCAAATATACATAAGACATATATCTCGGTTACTAACGAGACAGTGAATCCCTCACGTTAGTCTAAGCACGGCAGGTACCCTTCGTTGTCAAGACCACATGTCGCCGCCGACCCATGTCATCACCGAACAAAGCGGGCCTAGCAAACTAGTGACAAGTCAAGACCCCGAAGTCAACTCCGTCAAAGACCTTTCAGTCTAAGGTCCACGCACACTACTATAGTCAATCAATCAATCATTGACACTACCCAGAGTAACGATAAGGCCCATGTGATTGTCGATTACGAGTCGTGTCCAAGTACAAGTTAATCCCCTGATTCAACTCATACCAATGTTATGACCTCCCGCTTCCCAAGCGAATGGTTGGCACAACCATTTAAGAGTCATCAACAAATAAGTCGTAATTGACGCTCAGTCACCCTACTGAGGTCTAAGACTTATGGACTAATTTAATATCGAAGAATAATAGCTCACTGGTGCCCCTCTCTCATCCCATGAGACTCAGTGACTATACTTACGATATATGGGTTTATTTATGTACCATCTCACCGGATGCCTAATGAGACTTAATAGGTAAATAAATAACATGCCTTTGAAGAATTAATATAAAAATATAAATTCCATTATCAAGTATAAGAATACAATATTCAAATACAGGCGAAAATACATCGATTATTAAATACATGCCCTATTCATTACATCCTCGAATGGCATTCCGAGGGCACATCCCCAACAGGCTTAACATTTCATTACACCAAATGATGTTAAGGGTGCTTTCTTGAATGGTATATTGATAAGGAAATCTATGTCGAACAGCCTAAAGGGTTCGAAGATCCCCATTATCCTAACCATGTTTTTAAGCTGCAGAAAGCGTTGTACGGGTTGAAGCAAGCGCTCGAGCTTGGTACACGAGGTTAGCAACATTTCTACTTGAGTTCGGTTTCACTCGAGGTGAGGCGGATCGAACACTTTTTGTCAAAAGGGTTGGATCCGAGATTTTAATTGCTCAAGTGTATGTTGATGATATTGTTTTTGGCTCGAGCTCACAAGTTCTTTAGACTAGTTTGTGCAGGCGATGAACACTACTTTTGAGATGTCGATGATTGGCGAACTAACCTATTTTCTAGGTTTACAGATCAAGCAAAGTAGTGATGGATCTTTATGTCCCAAGAAAGTACGCGAAAAACACAGTAAAGAGTTTGGACTGGACACGGTGAAGGTAATGAAAACTCCCATGGGTAGTACGCAAAAGGAAGTAAAGACGATGTTGGGCAGAATGTTGACCAACTTGTATCGTTCGATGATTGGTAGCTTACTGTACTTATCTGCGAGTAGACCTGACATAATGTATAGTGTTTGCGTTGTGTGCTAGTATCAATCTGAACCTAAAGTGACACATCTTAATGCTGTTAAGCGAATACTTCGTTATGTGAGTGGATCGTGTAGCCTAGGACTATTGAAACGCTCAAATACTAGCAAGTGTACTAGGTCGTGCAAGTAGTATAAAACGGACGAAGTCCGAGTATCGATCCACAAGATAGCTCGATTAATTCTAAGATATTAAACCTAATTCTATTTTAGACTAAGAGAATTTTTATAATTTTGGTGATTTAATTAAATAAGATAAAATCGCAATTAAAATAGACGCAAATAGATGAGATAAAATCAATTGACGACGAACGTGATCAAGCACATACTCGCACGGATTACTCTACGATTTCATGCAATCAATATTTATTTAATCAATATAAACTAGTTAAGGTAGAAATTCCTAATATACGACGCGCTACCGTTATTCACGTAACTAGCGACCCTATGCGATAATGACCATCTCTATATTCCTATAGACTGCAATCACTTCACACGCCTTCCGCTTTATGAATTTCCCCGAGTTTAGACGCTTTCGGCGCCTAAGGTCTCGAAAACCACACGTACGAAACCGAATTCCATCTCTGGTCGGTTTTACGTCGTGGTGTCCGATATTTATATTCTAAACCGGTCTAATCAGTGTTTCAGTCTCATAAACCAATCAAAAATCATGCACATGGTGATCAAGCATACGCAAGCATTAAACCAAATTAGAACACGTAACTAAATTCATACGATTAAATAAAACACGAATAGCATTACTACGAATTCATAATCCGGCCTAATACGACCCAATCACAAGAAAACTTAAGCTAGCATATTAGTAAGATATAAAACACAATATTCAAAGGCATAGTAGAAAAATAATGTAAAAACTTCGCTTTTCGCGGACGCCTCGCAAGTCGACGAATTTATTTTCTCTTTGTTCGCTGTCTAATGATTTCTCAGTTTCATCCGTCGAAGCTTTTATGTGGAAATAAAAATATTCAGAATATTATTTATTTAGACTGAAAATTCGAATTTTGATTTTCAGTTGATTTGAATATCTTAGTTAGTTATCTATTAACAGCAAGTTTCCTTAAGTTTGAATTTGGAATTTAAAGGAGAGTTAGATATGACAATAATCTCTCCATAAGGAATAAAAATTCAAAAATCATATCTAGAAAAGATCATGAGATTTTCGATCCTAGCAAGGAATAAAAAGGGTAGCCCTAGTCCAAATTCATGAGCTGATTTTCGAAAAATAGCTAGGGGACAAAAACACACCGAAACGCACACACATTCTCGTGATCAATTCTTTGTAGCCATCTTTATAGAATTGACGCCGTGGTGCACCGCGAGGTCAGCGTGACGATCTAGTGCCATCCACCACCATCGCCGTAGTCTTGAAGAAAAGGACGAAGAGCTGCCACTCTCTTCAACTGGTAATTCTCTACGGGTTTGACCCGCCCTATTATGGTCAATGTGAATTACTATTCCCGTCTGAGCTACGAGGGCAATAGGAAAACCGGAAAATTTTTGTTCTGCACCGTGTCCTAGGACGTGCCGTCTATGGAATACACCAGGTAACCCAACAGACCGTGGCCATATGCACAGGAATAGACGACCACGTGGATGTGGCACAGGATCACATTATATTCTTTAGTTATTCTTTTTTTTTGTAATTTTTTTTATCTAATCATAGATTCGATGGATTTTTATTTGTGTTTCTAGTTGTTCTGTTTGCGTACGGTTTCTGTATTTCTAGCAACTTTGTAATCTTCCAGTTCTAGCAACTTTTTAGTCGTAAATCGATGTCTTTAATGGGCTTCGTCGTGTCGTCGCTCCATTAGAACCGTCGTCGCTACTAATAGACACGACGCAGCCCATTAAGTCAAAGCCCATCTTCTAAAAGGCCCCTTTTCATGCCACGCCATGCTGCGACGTCGTCCTTAATACGACTTTAATAGGCGTGTTTGTTTGCTCTATTTTATTATTTTGAACGAAATAACCCAATTTTATTAATTTTTGATTTAACAATGGCATTATTTTATTCAAAATCCATAAAATGGTAAATTGGTCTGTCAAAATTGACTAATCAATTTTTTTCTACTTTAATTACTATTAAAAAAATAAATAATCTATCAACTCATAATAACCACCCTCATTTTTTTAGTTTATCAATTATTAAAAAAATCATATTAAACCACGTAGTTTTAAAACTCATAATAACCACCTCATTATATTATTAGTACATAATTATTAAAATCATCCCTAATAATTAATTTTATATTTTTAGACACACATAGGTTGTGCTATAAATACTAGTAACAAATGTATGTCAATGGGACCAAAAAACCATATTCGACTACTCGAAAGCCCTAAATCACGACATAGATAATTACGAGCGATAGTGTTAATGAACCAACCAATAATTATAATCAGGAATGGTATCAAAAAAGAAACTTAATGTACCACAATCACACATATGTCGTACTCATTTATACTTCCACGCATTATCAAAATAGAAACAACACATAAATCGAAATTAAGTAATACAAATTAAGTAGACACTAATCGTGTGCTAAAATTTTGATCTACGTTGTTAAAATGCAAAGTTTGAGGGCTATTTCCGTCCATTAGGTACCAAGTGTAATAAAATTTGAGATGTAATAAAATTTGGTACCTTAGAGAAAATCGTCTAACACAATATAAACGAAAATGTGTTATATCATTGTCTATTTAAGTCCAATTATTGTAATATGTTAAAACCGAAGAAATAAGCATGATTCTATCGAAATCTTAGATGAAGTTTTTGATAAAATGTGAGCGCGCGAGATTTCTTACTAAACTTGATTTTCTATTTACTAAATATCTCAAATACAACTTAATATATTTATATAAGTAGTCCTATCTTTGTATTAATTATGACTCATCTAAAACCTATTGATATATATCACAAGACTAAGATCTGTTGATGATCTAACATTTTAAACAAAAAAAAAAACGTATCAGAATAAAATTTATCTTAGGATGTGATATTTGTGTATATGAACGGAATCACACAGTTTAAATTACGAAACGCGAAATCAAAATCCGCTAGTAAACATTAGGCGTTCAAACATAGGCTTTCAGATAAGGTACGGTAGCTCGGTGAGCCAGCTCGAGCTTGTGCTACTTTTGTTAATTTTGATTACTATTTCTGAAAAACATATTACGGGCTCGACTTTGGATTTCAACATAACAAGCTTCCTTGATTTGGATGAAATCAAAATCAGAATCCTATTTGGAGGAAATCCGAATTTGAAATAATCATATTCGTGGTATCGAATCCAAATGGCCATTAATAATTTCCAAAAATGTATATTCAAGAGTTCCATACTCACTAGACAAAGGTGGAACACCGTTGGGGCACAGACAATCCCAAACCTACCCACTAGATTGAATCCTCTGTTCCAGATTGGTGTTCCAATCTTGTATTCCACCAACCGAATTGCGACAAGTGTACAGTTGGTTAACTGAGTTTAACACTTGTCGGGAAATGGTAGGGGGAACACAAAGGTGGACACCGTTGTGGCACAGATAATCCGAAACATACCCACTAGATTGAATGCTCTGTTCCAAATTGGTATTCCAATCTGGTTTTCCACCAACCGAATTGCGACAAGTGTACAGTTGGTTAACTAAGTTTAACACTTGTCGGGAAATGGTTGGTGGAACACAAAGGTGGAACACCGTTGTGGCACAGACAATCCGAAACCTACCCACTAGATTGAATCCTCTGTTCCAGATCGGTGTACCAATCTAGATTCCACCAACCGAATTGCGACAAGTGTACAGTTGGTTAACTGAGTTTAACACTTGTCGGGAAATGGTTGGTGGAACACCGTTGTGGCACAAACAATCAGAAACCTACCCACTAGATTGAATCCTCGTTCCAGATTGGTGTTCCAATTGGGTATTCTATCAAACGAATTGCGACTAGTGTACAGTTGGTTAACTGAGTTAACACTTGTCGGGAAATGGGTGGTGGAACACAAAGGTGGAACACCGTTGTGGCATAGACAATCCGAAACCCATCCACTTATCAATGATACAAATACCGGAATTCGAGGAAAGGCGTGAAGTTTCCTGAAATCTTTGACTCGGTCGTCAAATCCAATGTTTCCACAGGCATCAAATTTCTAACATTAAAAGCAAATACTGCCAACACAAAATGTCAAGCTTAGCTTACCGATGTTCCTTCCTGACAATGCCCAAGCACATAAGATTACACGCACAAAAGACAAAACCAATGGCCGGCGAATTAGTAAAAAACAAAATTTAAATTTTATACATATGTTAAACATGTATTAGCCCTCACCATATATTTGGAATCTACTCGTCACATACTAAATATTTTTTTTGAATGATCAGCCTATAACGACCTACTCTTAAATACATATTTTGGCGGGTTTTACGCAGCATAAGCAGCGGAAAGCCCATTTAATTAAAGCTTTTATTACATAATAATATTCAAGTACTGGGCCGAAGCCCAAAAGTCTAAACCCGTAAATAAGAAAATGTATTACAACACACACATTATTGTATTAGACCGAAGCCCAAATAGTAACAATACGAAACATGAATGAAAAACTCCACAGGTCGCGTTCCATGTACTGCCCCGCACTCAAAAGACCGTGGAGTCACCGCCATCAGCCGCCTCACCTACATACGTAAACCCTGAGCTTTTGCCCAGTAGATGAAAACATGCAATGCAAATGCTCTCACACCCCAATCCCGACATAACTCACAAAATACACGCTAGACTCTTCTCATATCTCATTTCATCACATCACATCAGGGCCCGAGGCTTAGGTACTAAAGGCAACACGCGCGCGCAGGGGTTCGTAGCTCGGGAGGCCCCACTCCCCACAAGGGGTCAGTAGCTCGGGAGGCCCCACTCCCTCCATATAAAGTGCGCCTTAGCCCTAACCTCACTCATACAACTCATCTACCATTTATCATTCATAAACCATCTCACTCACTTCTCCGTTCAATACTCTCATGACTCCGCACTCCCCTCGTAACACGTGTATGCAAAAGCCATGCAAACAAAAATGCAACATATACATATTCTTTCCACATTTCTATATTACATATCGGCCCGAGGTATCAGCTCGACCCGATTCCAAGAATCAACACTCAAAAATAATTCGGGCCCAAAGCCCGCGTTCCGATTTTTAATCGGCCCGAAACCGTAACTACCGAACTCCCTCTCGATCTTATACTAGAAGTTCTAAGTTTAATTCTTTCTACCTTACGACTCTGATTCACCCCAACGCTAGCTTTAGGTTAAATTCCAAAAGTATTTTAGAAATTGTCAATCTTTTCCAAAATTTAAAAATTATTTTTAGCTCTATAGCAAATTTTCAGAAATACAATCTTTGCTCCGAAACCTTTGAGAATTCACAATTAACCCAACCGAATATTTTTAATAATTATTTAGGCCCCAAGACTTTTGAAAATTCTCCATTTAACCCTAGCCGAGATACTTAAAATTTATTTAGTACTTGGAAATTGTTCTGAAATTTTATAATTAACCCCGACAAAAATATTTAATATTTATTTAATCCTTCGGAATTTCAAAAAAATTGCGCAAAGGCCCCAATTGACTTTAATGTTTATTTAAATTTATCCAAAGGTTCTAATAATTTACAAAAAGGTCCCTAGTCGATTGAATAATAATTACCAAGTATCTCAAAACTTTTGAAAATTGCAATTAAGTCCTTAGCCGAGTTTTAGTATTTATTTAATCCTCCGAAAATTCTGAAAATTGTATTTTAACCCCTACTAAGCTTTAACCCATTTATTTAGAACCCAAAAGCTTCTGAAATTTCATTTTTACCCCAGTCGAAAACTAACATGTTATTTAGTACCCAAAACTTTCGACAAATTCTAATTTGATCCTAGCCGAAATTTAATATATTTATATAGTTCCCAAAACTTCTGAAAAACTTTCAATTTAACCTTAACTGAAATTTTAGTATATTCAATAAAATAGCCCCTGTTTCGGATTTTACATACACAGCCCCCGGATTCTTGAAACTTTTCAATTTAGTACTCGAATTATTGAAGATTACACAAAGAACCCCACCCCAATTATTTATTCCAAAATATAAATCTGTCCTAAAAACTTTATATTTCTTTAAAAATATCCCCTATTCGGAATTTTACAACACATACTCCCTGGACTTTATAAGATTCGATTAAGTCCCAAAATTTAAAATAACTATCTTATACGGCTGTTGAGCGACAGTTTCGGATTTCTCATTGATCACAAGGTAAACGATGTCCGATGGACCTGAAATTTTAACCAAAGATAAAGGACTTGCAAATCTTAATACTATCCAAAGGAATTTCTAATCCGAGGTCTAGATTGTGAGATATGATTTTTGAACCCCTTGGCCGAAATGGATAAAGAAAACCCTAGAAAACCCTAATTCTCCCAAGTTTTGCTCTATCCTCTTAATCTAAGTCCTCTATCCCTATTTCCAAATATTCATATTTCTAAAAATTCTCAATCTCATGCTCCCTAAGATAATCAACTAAAAATTCATGCAAGTAAATTATTATCATCACATAAACACAAAGAATTCGATGAATAACATGCAAAACACGTAAATTCACAAATCCTAATATTGTTTACGTATGTAGGTGATCTTCACCTACCTTACGTCCGTAGAGGCTACATTACGGTTTAGTTTCACGTGATCCCGACCTTAGAACTTCGATCCCGAGCTTCCCGGAAATATTTCTTCTCCTCCCTCTTCTTTTTTTTCTTTTTTCTCTTTTTATTCTTATTTTCTTTCTTCCCTCTCTCTCCCTCTTTCTCACGGCTCTTTCTTCCCCCCTCTATTCTCTTTAGTTTATTTATAAATTGTCCTCAAGAGGTAAAGGTGCATTAGGTTTAATTATTTTGGTGAGGTGGTCTTTTTGTCTTTCCTCTTCCCATTTTCTTCTTCTCTCCCACGTCTTCTTCCCCTTTATTTTATTTGCCTTGTCTATTCTTACTTTCTCTTAGTAGAGGCATATTAGGTGTATTTGTATTTGTTGTTTTATTTTGTTTTGGTTTGTTTTGTTTGGTTTTGTTTTGTTTTTAATTCTATTAATATTATATTATTTATTTTCGGCCCATTTAAAAATATTTGGGCCAAATTGTAAATTTTTGGCCCAATTCAAGAAGAAATTGGATCTAGTTCGAAAATAATCTTGTAATTTCGAACATAATTGAAATAATCCCGTATTAAAATTTTACGGGTATTACACAGCCGCCCAATGCTTTGAAAGCACCCTTTCCATTCTTTTCTTGGTGAAGAATATCACACATGAGCACATCGCAATAAGACCAAATTCTATGTTAAAATCCTTTCTATATCTAACCATGAGAAGCGACGGTACTCAAACAAGGTTCAACCACAACAACGTAGCTACAGAAGGTAGGAGATCGTTTAGTACTACACATCATGATACAGGCGGTGAAAACCGACGATTTCCTACTCGTAATTTCACAACTCATCATCAACCCTTGGAATTAACCAATGTGTTTTATGGGATCAATGGTTGTGAGCGCGACGAGTATGACTTCGATTCGAGCACGAGAAGTGTTAGCAGTAGAATAACTCAAGAGTGGTTAGAAGATGCTAAACGTTTGGTGGCTAATAACTCTTCTTCTCCTCCTTTGAGAGGGACGAATAATGGTTCGCCCATTAGATTAATCAGTTCGCCTCGGTTTGCTTCCCAAGGGAGGCTCTCGGGTCTCTCGATAGGCGGAACCCACTCTCAAGATCTGCCCGAAGGTAAATATAGAAAAAAGAAATTACAGGGTTTTCATGTATTCATGATTTTATTATTGTGATATTATTTCAAAAAATAACAGGCAAAGGGGAGGACCAGAGGGAATCGGTAGAGAGATCCTCTCAAGAACATATATTCATCATCAGACAGTCAAAAGCTCAGATCCATTTATTACCGATCCTTCGAAGCCCAACCAATTGTCAGTTATGGACAACCTTAATAAAATATTCGAGAAGAGTAACTTGGACCCGCCCGTTTCTCCTGAGCGCCCCAATAGGCCACCGAGCCCCAACAGCCCGGTGGGGTCCACACGTTTTCCTCCTCGCCAGTCAATTCATCGTAGAACCCGTTTCCAAACTGGACCTAGCCCTAACCCTAACCTGACCATGATTAGTACTAATATAACTGCCATATTATCTAATGAAAATAATTATTTAAAAATCTATCGAGTCCTAACAACAATAGCACGATCTTGGAAGGTGAACTGCCGCTGTCTCCTCCTAAGAATCTGATTGAGTCGGCTCATAGGAGGTCGATTTCGTCAGTCACGTGCTTGGTTAAGGCAATGTGCCTCTGTCTCCACCGAGGAATTTGATCGGTCTGCTCAAAGAAAGTCAATTTCTTCTAACACATGTAGTAAAGATGGATTTGTGAGGGAAGAAAAAAGCATAAATGATGAGGTCATGGTTATCGGGAGCTGTGGTGTGAATGGTACTAAGATTTGAATTATTTTGTGAGAGAGCAAAGGTTGAAGATTGAGAATCTTCTAAGTGGAGAGATTAACGGCAAAGCCAAAATTGTGCTATCGGGACCATCGAATAGTAGGGTTCTTTTGTTCCGGCTTTTGTTACTGTTGCATTCGACCATTTCATGCATATCAAACTAGTGATTACTACCTAGAATCTTTATACTGATACAATGCCATGTACATACAAGTTTCATCTTCTTTCTTAGAATTTAAGTTAGCGTTTGAACAATGAGTTAGGTACTAGTTCAATGGTAGCGGCAATATGCTACGCATGGTTACTGGAAAATCAAGAAAGGGCTGTTAAGAAGAAAGGCGAGATTGAACGTGGCAAGAAAACTAATTATATGGAGTTTGTTGTGTGCATTATGAATATAAGAAGAGCGAAGATGTGGAGACAAAAACAAGTGGCTTGGCTCTTCCACCATGTTGGTTTAGATGCTATTTCTTTGCTCTTCTCAAATGAGGTATTTTATAGTGTGTTTGCGTTTCAAATGTCGTTACCGACCGAACCGAACCGAAACCGTTCGTACCGAATACCGAACCGAAAAGTTTCGGTTCGGTATTCGGTTTTCATTTTGATAACCGAATAAATTTCGGTTCGGTTTTGGTTTATTACCTCGGTAAACCGAACCGAACCGAAAAACCGAACTCTAATTTTTTTTATTTTTTATATACGTATATATATTATTATATAAAATATATAATGATATATATGTCTTATATTAATTATATCCACCATATTTAATAAAACAAGAAAAAATATTCGAAAGTTTATATAAATATATATATGAAAATATGTATTTCAAATATAGAATATTTAATAAAGTATGAAAATAATGAGGTAAATTAAAATTTTATACAAATATATATGATAATGTATATTTATAAGATAGGTAATATTATTTGTTATTTTTTTATTAAATTTCGGTTTTCGGTTGGTTAACCGAACCGAACGAAAAAAATTCGTATTAAATCGAAACCGAACCGAAATATTTCGGTTCGATTTTCGGTTCATAAAACCTTGAACCGTCGGTTAACCGAAAGTTCGGTTCGGTTCGGTTCGGTTATAACCGACTGAACACCCTAGTAGTTACTGAGATTTTAACTGTTATTACTCTCAAATCCAAGGTTGATTTAGAGACTTTAATGATGTCTAAGCAACTGAGCTTACTGTGGTGGCTGAAGACATCCTTGAAACCAATGGAGAGGTTCGAAAAACTTGTAGTTTCGAGGTTGTATCATACAAAATGCATCATCGTTGAAACTTAACCTTATTACTCCAACTAATCTGTTTTCATATAGGTTCTCTCAAGTTGTACTGTTCTTACGGACAATTACTGCGAGGTCTCATATGAGCTCCTTCAGACACCAATCGTGAAAAAGCTTATGGTACTCGAAAATATATCAAAGAATATTACAGTGATGAGTATATATTGTTGGCGCGGCAGCAGACCCGGTCGAGTAATACCGCGGCTAATATTTGAGAAATTAAAGATAAATGTGGACACCGAACTTTTTACGTGGAAAACCCAAACAAATTGGGGTAAAAACCACGGATAAGGAAGAAGAATCCACTATAGAGAAAAAATATAGGAGTGACAAATCTTTCAATCTATAAAAGGAGAAAACCCTCAATCTTTCTCTTTATAGTCGGAGGAAATACAGACAAACTCTCTATTTTTTCTCTCTCCCTCTCTTATTTCTTCTATATGGGATGTTCTTCATCTGATAGTTTGATGCCCTTTTATAGGCAAAATAGAGCTTGTGAACAATTCAGCACACCAAATGATACGGCGCCAACCTTGTTCTTTTTCTTCACTTTATTCGACCTATTTTGACCATTCAACCATGCGGGTTGAATACTATGTCGACAATCTCCCACTTGAAGATTTGATTGACGATCAATCAGATATTCACACCGTTCTTTCTCCCTTGCCATTCATGTTGCTTACGTCTTCGGTACGCTACTCGAGGAATGACACCAAACGAACTTGTCAGTGTTGACTGCCTTCGTCAAAAAATCTGCTAGATTGTATTTCGTATGAATTTTCTGCATATCAACCGTGCCCTCTTCCACTTTTGTATGAATGAAGTGATACTGGACTCGTATGTGTTTTGACCTGGAATGAAAAGCTGGATTCCTTGCGAGATGCAAGGCACAATGACTGTCTCAAAACAGAGGAATATTCTTCTGTCAGTGCCCGAGTTTTTCCATGATCATTTTCAACCAAACAGCCTTTTTACTTGCCTGCGTAGCTGCAACATATTAAGCTTCAGTTGTTGACGTCGCGACAACGGACTGAAGCTTCGATACCCAGTATTACGGCTCCGCCAGTAAGAGTGAACACATATCCCGTGGTAGATTTGCTCTTGTCAAGATCACCTGCATAATCAGAGTCAACGTACCTAACTCTGACAGTAAAGTCTGCTCCTCCGTAACATAATGCAACATCTGAGGTTCTTTCGATATATCGTAGGATCATCTTCACCGTGCTCCAATGCTCTTTGCCCGGATTCGCCATGTACCGACTTACTACTCCCACTGCATGTGCAATGTCTGGCCGTGTACAAATCATCGCTAACATAAGACTTCCCACTGCTAATGCATACGGTACTCGAGACATCTCCATCCTCCCTTCTTCACTGCTAGGACTCATACTTGAGGATAATTTGAAATTAACAAAAAATGGGGTAGAAATTGGCTTATAATCTTGCATATTGAAGCGTCGCAAGACCTTCCTCAGATAATTCTTCTACGAAAGCCAAATCTTCTTGTTATTTCTGTCTCGGTAAATTTGCATCCGTAGAATCTTGTTTGCCGGTCCCAAGTCCTTCATTTCAAATTCCCTAGCCACTGTGCCTTGAGTTCTTCAACACGATTTTGTTGGGGCTGCTACCAACATGTCGTCAACATACAACAGTAATATGATAAAGTCACTTTCACCAAACCTCTTAAAATATGCACAAGGGTCTGCATTCAATCTGTTGTATCCAAGGCTCATGATGAAGGAATCAAATCTCTTATACCAACACCTCGGCGCCTGTTTGAGGCCGTATAGAGATTTGTTCAACCTGCAAACCAAGTTCCATTTTTCTTTGTCTTCAAAACCTTCTGGTTGGAGCATATAAATCTCTTCTTCAAAATCTCCATGAAGAAAAGCCGTCTTCACATCTAGTTGCTCTAGATGTAGATCGAATGTAGCACACATCGCCAGAAGTACCCGAACAGTCGTCAGTCGAACCACAGGTGAGAATATCTCGTTGAAGTCGATGCCTTCTTTCTGAGCATAGCCTTTAACCACCAGTCGTGTACCGAAACCGCTCTACTTGATCATCGCTGTTCCGTTGATCATAAAGACCCATTTATTGCCGATTACCTTTCTTCCCTGAGGTAGTGGCACATGGAGTTCGGAATAATTCGCTGGCTTCCCGGTCCCATCTCCATCGGCGTCTTCTGATCAATTGCCGTTGAAGGAGATCGATTGATCACGTAGCAGGCGGTGTTGACTGCTTCTACCCAGTATGATTTATCCAGACCTGCAGCTCCCAACATGGTTCTTGTCCTCTCTAACAGAGTCCTGTTCATCCACTCAGCACCCCCATTTTGTTGTGGAGTATACGCCGTAGTGAAGTGCCTTTTGATGCCTTCCCTTTTGCAAAAGCTATCTTCCCTGCCAGTGTATTCTCCTCCATTATCCGTTCTTAAACACTTGATCTTTTTTCCTGTATCAAGTTCGGCACGAGCCTTAAAATTCTTGAAGGTAACGAACACATCTCCCTTACTCTTGATGATATACACCCAACATCTCCGAGAGTAATCGTCGATGAATGAACGAAATACTTTCCTCCTCCTCATGATGAAACCGGTGACTGCCATACATCAGAGTGAACCACTTCTAGAATATCGTTGCTTCTAGAATTTGATGTGTTGAATTGTAGCCGATGCTGCTATGCAATGCCCAGAGAACAATAGTGACACATTCGTGAGACCCGGAAGTAAATTCTGGCCGCAAGAATTCTCATGCTTGTTCTGACATACGACCAAGCTTTTGATGCCACAACATAGTAGATCTTTCGCTTGAACCTCCTGAAGCCACAAATGCTTCCCCTTCTTGCACCGTCTCTCTCAACAGCACATACAGATTTGCAGCAACTTTTCCCCCTTTCATGACTACAAGTGCTCCACGGAATATTTTCATTATTCCTCCCCGAACTTTGATTTCATAGCCAAGATCATCGAGTTGTCCCACAGATAATAAATTCTTCTTCAGACCTTCCATGTGCCGCACTCCATGAATAGTGCGAACTGTACCGTCGTGCAACTTCAACCTCACGATTCCAACGCCTACAAAATTTAAGGCATTATCTTCACAACTGTACACAGATCCTCCTAAGATAGGTTTGTAGTGGTTGAACCAGTCTGTTTGAGAGGTCATATGATAAGTTGCGCCCGAGTCAATAAGCCATATCTCGTCGTACGCCTTCTTGCTCTCCGTTGAGATAGCTGCTTCACTACACAATACCTCTCCACCTGACGCGTTTGCCAAATTTCCTTGAGGATTGGAGTTCTTCAGGCTCCAACAATCCTTTTTGAAGTGACCCTTCTTTCAACAGTGGTAGCATTTCATATCCTTCTTCTTACTTCTTGATTTTCCCATGCCTTGAATGTGACTCCCACTTGAACCACGTTCCGTTGATCTCTCTCTCATCACCGTCAAAGCTTCGACTTGTTGCGAGTCTGCTTGTGGTCTTCCTTGTTCTTATGCCGAATTTCTTCTTCGAGAATAGCAGCTGCGATGTTATTGAAGACCAGATCTTTCGCATTGTTCATCAAGTTGATGATGAGTTGCTCTTACGAATCAGACAGACTTTGAAGTAGAATTTCCGCACCTTCTTTAGCCTCTGTTTTATACCCCAACGATGTTAGCTGGGAAATAAAGTATTCATGACGTTGGGATGCTCTGCCACCGAAGTAGATTCAGACATTCTCAAGGTAAACAATTATCTCTTCAAGAAAATTTTGTTGTGTAACGACGTCGGTTCGTACAGATTGGTTAGGTGGTCCAAATCTCCTTTGCCGTTTTCTTTTCTTCGACGCTGGACAATATCTCATCTGCTAGTGCCAGATGGAGATTTGCGACTGCGCACCCGTCCGTCCCGTTCCCTTTTTTCTCGTCTGTCAGTGTGGCTGGTTTTCCATCGATAGCCTCCAGACAGCCGTCCTTTCGCAAGATCGCCTTTATCTTTAATTTCCACAGTGATAAATTTCTCCTGTTGAACTTTTCAATATCGAATTTGGCCGCCATAATTTCTGCACAGTCGTGACCGATACCTCCGACGGGGTTGCGGTAGATAATTATTGAACTCGTCGACTTCTTTGTCACCGTTACAAGGGCAATATAAATCTATTTTTTTCTAATGTGGAGGGTCTACGTTAGTGGCAACCACAGAGCATACGATAAATCGATATATAAAACCCAAGCTCGGCTCTGATACCAATTGTTAGCGTGGCAGCGGACCCGGTCGAGTAATACCGCGGCTAATATTGGAGCAATTAAAGATAAAAGTGGACACCGAGTTTTTTACGTGGAAAACCCGAAACAAATTGGGGTGAAAACCACGGACAAGAAAGAAGAATCCACTATAGAGGAAAAATATAGGAGTTACAACCTCTCAATTTATAAAGGAGGAAACCCTCAACCTTTCTCTTTATAGTCGGAGAAAATACCGACTCTCTATTTTTTTCTCCTATTTTGCCTCTCTTATTTCTTCTCTATTGGATGTTCTTCATCTGATAGTTCGATGCCCTTGTTATAGGCAAAATAGAAGCTATGTGAACAATTCAGCACACCAAATGATACGGCGCCAACCTTGTTCTTTTTCTTCACTTTATTCGACCTATTTTGACCATGTGGGTTGAAATACTATGTCGACATATATTTGATCAAATTTACTTACCAACTCATGGAAATTTTCTTTAAGACAACTTTGTATGCAAAAATCAGCTGGCGGGTATTCTACTAGACACAGCAAATTTGAGCAACTCAACGAATAAATCCATGACGAGAGATGCCGAGGCAGTTCAACTTCTCTCACTTTCTTTTGCGCCAAACTATACGAATACGATTTTCGATCAATGTACACTCCCTATGACTCTATCTCCACGCCATTCGATCATTAAATTAACCTCTGAAAAATAATAACATTCGGACATATGAATAGTTTAATTATATATATCTGATACAGTAATGCAAGATCAAATAGACGAAGACTTCATCGAAGCCATGCATCGTACTTATGGCGAAGCACCTGGTGAGATCAAGTTTTAGATTATAATATATTATGACTTAAGACGAAAGATTTGGTTAAATTAAACTAAATGACGATCTGTTGAATTATATAAGATGTGTGCAGGGAACAATTCTGCCAAAGACTTGGGTCGATCAAATGGCTCGAGTGATATTAGGCAAAGAAGCTATCACCAGTCGCAGGTACTGTCTTCTATGCTATGCAAATGTTGTTAAGCTAATATGTGTCCTGCAAAGAGTGCTTAGCTCCATAGATTAATAAAATCAGTCTTCTTTTTTTTTTCTTGCAGGTAAACCTACTGACATATCTCCTACGGTGGCACAGCAGAAACCGGTTGAGGCCTCGCGTAGGAAGAACTGAAACTTCTTTGCCAAGTTGTTCGGCTTTGGCTCAAAATGATAAGAAAAAGGATTTTCGAGCAATATGTAGCTTACTACCTCCATCAGCATTATTGTATTGATGACGTGAAATGAAGGTTCTAGAAAAGATTGAAGCCCCCGTGAAATGAAGGTTTTTATTAATGTTGACAGTAAAATACGAGCAGTAAAATACGAGGACGGAAATTTTAACCTCATATATAGAACCTGCTACCTAAGTGCGATAGACTTAAAAAGGGCATCATATATAGAAACTTTAGTTTAGAAATTGCATGTACAGTAAAAATACGAGGACGGAAATTTTAACCTCATATAATATAGGATGAAAATTGCACGAGCAGTAAAAGATGAGGATGAAAATTGTAACCTTAAATAATTAGGGACGAAAATTGCACGGGCAGTAAATATGAGGACGAAATTGAAGTTCCTCGAGAAAAGGCAACGAAAGGTCAAATAGGCCAAATGGGCTTGAAGATAGAGATCGGGCCGAAAGTAATAAAGGACAGCTCAATCACATAATAGACTGGAGCCAGTCAGGAACTTACTGGGCCAAGTACGAATTGGGCTGGAGTACTAGACTAGCCTTCATAAAGTTTGGATAGTAGACTCGGGTGCAACATTCATATGACTTACAACGAATGTAATAGATTTAATCTCTATCAAGTCAAAATTTCGCCAATATGTTACCGTAGCAAACAATAATAAAATACCAATCAAGAAAATTGGAATCTATATTCTCTAAAATAATCTCTAATGTACTCTATCACCGAATTTTACTTCAAAGTTATTATCTGTAGAAAAAATTACTATTGAAGTAAACTGTTATGTTAGATTCTCACGAACCAACGCAACTTCAAGATAGCGACACGTGGAATATAATTGGTGAAGGAAAACAATAAAACGGGTTATATCTTTCGAAATACCTATCCCTGTGCACCGTACAACGCTCTTGAACTTGAATGATACTTCGCATCAGAAATTCGGACATCCTTCTGACAAAACCCTGAAAAAACATTTTCCAAATATTTGTCATGATTCTAGTAACTACTATATTTGCAAGTTTAATAAAAAATCAGATTGTCTTTTTATTCTTCCTTCAGCAAACAGACAATCTCCTTGAGTTAGTACACTCAGATATTTGGGGACCACCTCCAGTCACCTATTAGAACGATTTCAAATATTTTGTTACATTTATCGACGATTATTCTCGTGTTACATGGCTTTAACAACTAAAATATAATTCTGACGTTTTTTCACACTTCAAGAATCTTTAAATCTATGTGTCGTGCGCTAAGGCGGTGAAGGTGGAGCATACGTCACTATCGCAGCCAAGCTTGCATGTCCAAAGATGGGGACCAACGCTCGTCTTATGTTTTTCGTAGGGTGGCCATGCGACGCGCTATTAATCGTATTTTCCCTTTTGCAAATGCTAATGGGGACATTTTAGAGGAAGCAAACCAGGTGGAGGGCGAACTAATTGGGTTTTTATCAGGGTCCGTTGGGTCAGTCAGCCCACCCTTCGCCAGTTACAGCCAATGATGTACAAAGAGCTATTACGCGTACGCTTTGACCAGCATGCGCGTTTTCCATGTTACGACAGGTGGATGCAAGGGTAGCTCGTGATTCACTTTTCTCTATGGGGGATGAGAAAGCGTCAGGGCCTGATGGATATACAGTCGCATTTTTTATGGCGGCTTGGTGGATTGTGGGAGCGGATATCATTAGGTCTATACACGATTTCTTTGTGACTGCAAAATTGCTCAAGGGACTCAACAGTACTCTTATTACGTTGATCCCTAAGAGGACACCTCAACGTGCAACAGATTTTAGGCCCATATCATGCTGCAATGTGCTATACAAGATGATCTCGAAGATCTTGGCGAATAGGCTGGAGGGATTTCTACCAGGGTTGGTTCATGGACGAAGTTTATCCCTGGATGGCGTATCAGCGATAATGTGTTATTGGCGCATGAGCTTTGTCTAGGCTACAATTCTAAAGGGAAACTACCGCGGGCAATGTTTAAAGTGGACCTTGCCAAGGGTTATGATAAGGTGTAGTTGAGCTTCTTGCTTGCTCTACTTGAGACCATGATTTTCATCCAACTTACGTTGGGTGGATTCGGTCATGTATTACGACGCCGATTTCTCCATAAACATAAATTGGATAGGTGGTGGGGTTCTTCGCGAGGAGGAGGGTTATTCACAGGGAGACCCCATATCTCCGTATCTCTTTACGTGGGGTACTTCATGGTCTGAATTTCATTGTGTATATCAGAGGAGCCTCGCTTCAGATACCACTTGAGGTGTGGGTCGATGGGATTGGCAACACTTGCTTTCGCTGATGGCCTGCTTCTGTTCAGCCATACTGATAGTGTGTCGATTGAGGTACTGAAAGACGCATTGTACCTGTTTGCGACATTGTCAGGAATATACCATCCTAACAAGAGCGAGATGTATCTGTCTCGCCGGACCGAAGGAATGACATCGCAGATCCAGTCACTCATGGCTACGGGTGGGCCACCTATCGATCACTGATTGTGCACGTTATTACAGATGGTGGATGTAATACCCGGGTCCCGCGATTAAGGTGGCCAATAAATTTGCTTGCATATTATATGTCTACGTGACTGCATATTACTGCTTATTTAATTATGTGCTATCATGAAAGTCTAACTTAGTAGAAATTGAGTTGAGACTTGGAAAGGGTTCAATTAAGATATATAATTTTAGGAAGGAGCTAATTACCAATTTAGGGTTTCGAACTAAATATAGGATCGACACGTGGTGTGCTAATATGATTTGCAAGTGCGACAAGTGATAATATAAAACGAATACCTAATTACTATCACCAACGTGTGATAGGCAGTGGACCTATTGTTTGTAGTGTAGTAGAGTGAGTAAACAAGTATCGAACACAAGAAATAAACTGAGTACTAGTAGTGACCTCTCGACTAGATATCTAGCCTAACGCAGATTGTTTTACGAATTAACCGAACAGATCGCTCCTAACTCAATTAGATATTCAAAGAACACGCCTAAACTGGAGAACTTTCAGATAATAGAGATGTGCTCGGGATTCGAATCCCGGTAGGTACTATCGGCTAAGACAGTGAATTATCGCTCCTACGTGATTCTGACTAGATCGCAGTAATTTCCTACCCACTCACGAGTTTGCTGTCGCCCTAAACGCTTCCGGGGATCTAAGATTCAGTAATTACTGACAGCCAGGATCGAGTATTTGCTGTCGCCCTATACTCGAGTCCTATCATCTATGAACGACCTAATCGTTGTTTAGCTGTCGCCCTAAACGATTTTCCACATATTCACTTTAACACATAGACATATTAAAGCGAAGAATACTTTCATAGATAAATAAATTGTCAGGACACGAGTCACGATAAATATATGTGTTAATCACGAATCAACCTAGCGTTCATCTACTCCCAAACACAGAGGGAATTTAGCTACTCATAATCAACGGAAAAGCAACGAAAGAGATAGAGGACTCATAATCTTCCCTTCTGATTGATCTTGGATGATCTCGTGGAAGAGTCTTCGTTCTCCATTTAATTCAGCTTGAATTCGACGTTGATCCGTCTCTTGCGCTCCGGGACATAATTATGTGTTCTTGACGGCTCTTTTTCATCTGTAGATGATTTAGGGTTGATATCTGGTCGGGTTCCCCTCTTATGAGTTAAAATTGGGCTTTATAGTGAAATCCGACACCTTCACGGCCTGGGACATGATCAGTCACGGCCGTGACACTCTCGGGGCACAAAATGAGCTCACTACCGTTGTCACGGCCTCGGGCAGTTGTGTCACGGCCGTGACACTTTCAACAGCTCTGCGACAGTTTCGTATTTCTGTCAGATGGAGGGGTAAACGATGTCCGATTATCCTGAAATTTTAACCATGGATAGAAGACTCGCCAGTCTTGATTTTGAAAAATGTGATTCTCAATCCGAGGTCTGGATTGGGATATATGAAATTTTTAATGCTGCTGCTGCTTGGGTCACGGCGTGGTGCATCGGGGGTCACGGCCGTGACGTTCTTCAGCGTAGTATTCTGCCTCTTGTCACGGCCTGGTGCACTATGTCACGGCCGTGACACATACATTTTTCCATCGTTTTTGCTCCGTTTTGCCTCGTTTTTCACTCCTTTTCGCCCGAAAGCCGTCCTAAGGTTCAATAATATCCAAATAGGTGTAAATAGAGCAATTAATGCATTAAATGACTACGAGAATTCTATTATAGCACCTACAATTACTACATAAACGTATTAAAGACCATGTAAATAAAATGTCAAGTTATAAGATTTCCAAATAATCGATAAGAATGAGAAAGAAATGGAACAAAGAGCTAGGACTTAGGATTAATAAACATTTAAGTACTTTAGCTAGAAGGGAAATCTATATAATATTATAATGGTATTACATGGAGGCTGGAGCTAGGATATAGTATCATCATATATTTCGTTCACTTGACAAGGAAAGGAATAGTTATAATAATATTATAAACACCATTACTTGAGGATCAGATAAGTGTTAAGAAAGTACATATCTTTGTCATTTGTTAACTCTTACACGCAAAGTAGGATTAGAACAAGGAAGAAATAAACTTATTCATATCATAAAAGAAGTTGACGAGAGCAAAGTCCAAGGAAGAAAGGAGAATTCGAACTGAACTCAAAGCTTGGAATAGGTATAACCTTTTTACTCTAATTTCATGTTTCATCTATGCATTAACATAGAAGGAACTTATTTTGATCGAAAATTTCAAAGCTTTAAAATGTTAAAAATGTGATGATATTATTAGGGATATTAAGCATGAACTTCACGAATTGTATTTCGCGAATTGAATTGTGAAATGGGGTTTCAAGTGTGGACTCGTGAAATAGACCTTGAATGTCACGAATTGAATAATGTGGGGAATTGTGTATAAGAGAAGAATGTGGGAAAGTCACGAACCTAAGAGAATAGGAAAATATTATAATCTATATAAGACTTCGCGAATTTAGAAATTGGGAAGTCTACGAAGCCTAAAGGAATTAAATATTATAAGCTATATAAATTGACTAGCACCTTACGAATTGAGAGGACTTGGTAATAGTGCATGTACATGTACCCGGGAGGAGTGATTTCACGATGCTTTAAGGAATAAAATAATAATATAAAACCAAGTATCGAGATCACATAGCTCGAAGTTATTTCCAAAATGTTGAGGTCTACTTTAGTTCCATATCGAGATCTTCCTTATATGTATAATGTCGAAATCCATTAGGAATTTAGAACATGTCGAAATTCGACCATTAACCAAACTTAAAATTTGTATCGAAATCCTTATGAAGTTCAAAATATTATTTTCCAACTAAGACAAAGCTCGAAATTTTAGGGTTTCGAAATTACAAAAAGTCGAAACTAGGGTTTTCAAATTAAGCCAATTTCATGAAATTTAAATTAGACTAATAAACCCTAATTTTTATATGTTCCTATATCTAGGGTTTGAAGATTACGACTTACAGTACGATAAGATTAAATAAGCTAAGGATACCAGGTAAGTGGGAATTTCAACTACAACACATAAATTGTTTGTACTAACATGAATTACGTATCTATCTGCTTATATGAGATTATGTGAACTATTTGCTATATATGATGATATAGCATGCATTTTAGTATTGTTTACATGAGCATGAACACATGCATACACGACATGCACGAGAATTTTGAGATAAGAGTATGCATGGTATAATGTCGCTTGAAAGCGATGGATATTAGCCGATATAGGCATCTGATGTCGACTCATAGTTGAGTCTGGACTGCTTCTATGACACCATGACGACCCGGTACGTCGTCGGATATATTTTTATTATTTGGACAGAATGCCCTGAATTGCGGTAGGTGCGACCTGGAGGAGGCGATTCGAGGGTCGCAGCGACACCGAGGGTATCTGGTGTTGGCGACCCCGAAGTGGGCTACCAGCGTGAGCGTCCGCGGAACAGCAAGTACCCATTGGGCCGAATGGCGGGCCGTCATGCATCCGAGTGCGAATTGGACCGAAATGCATGACTGGTATTTTATGGTTCGTCACCCTTTGTGGATTGCTGGACCAATTGTCCTTATTGGATTTGAGCTCTGAAAATGGTGCATAGTAAGTCAGTCAAGGGCCCTGAGAGATATGAGATTTAGTTTGATCCTATTAGGGTCTGAATGCATTGGCGCGGATGCCTTTGCAAATGAGATACGTGCACGACATGTATCATTCCTACTTACTGAGCTTTATACCTCATCCCATATTTTATGTGTTGTAGGTACGCGCGACCACGGTACGTGATCGCTAACGACGGCAAGGCTATCTTTTGAAGCTTCCAGTGACTTTTGAGGGTGGTGTGTACATGAATGCGACCCGTGGGGCGGAAATTAGGAATCTTTTATTGACATTATGAAACCATCCTATGTAAATAGGTTGGGAGCGATATTTTGACTTGTACAGAACGGATTCCTTTATATAAAAGGAAAAAATTTACTCACGTTTTCGCGTATTATATATTATATACTTACATTAGCCACGTAAGTTAGCATTAGAAATGGTAAGTAGATGGTGGGCCCACACTTCGTGAGCAGAGAAAGTAAAGATAGTATGAGAAAGGTTTCGAAAGTTGAATCCTCCTACTTTCGAAGAGCAATTGACCCCACGTCAGCAGAGGATTGGCTTAGAATGTTAGAAAGCTTGTTTCAGTAAAGCCGCATTCCTGGACAAGGAAAAGTCTTATGTGTTGCATTTCTGCTGAGAGGGAGTGCAGGTCATTGGCGGGATACCATCCTGGCAATCGAAGACCGTATGACAATGAGTTTGATAGTTTTAAGGAGCTATTTAGAAGCAAATACTTCACCGCCCATGTACGAGCATAGCATATGAACGAGTTCATCAACCTTCGACATGGGACGATGACCGTGGCAGAATATATCAGGAAGTTTGAGCAGTTGTCAAGGGTTGCCACACACATGTAAGCACCGATGCCCTGAAGGTTGAGCGATTTCTAGAAGGCCTAAAGCCGGAGTTATATAGAGATGTAAATATGGCCGGGTTCAGGGATTAACTTATGCTCAAGTAGCGGAGAAAGCCCTAGTGGCGGAACAAGCTGAAATGCGAATCATCGGAGCCCAAGAGATGAAGAGGAAGTTCATGCAAGGAACGCAGTGGAGTGGAGGAGCGTGGAAGAAACAGTTTTGCGCAAAAGGCGAGAAGCCTAATTTCTAGAACAGTCAAGGATCACCTCAACAACCTAATCTAAATCAAGGAAGACTCCACGAACAGTACAAGTATGCCCAAGATGTGCACGACGACATGTGGGCGTTTGTTTTTCCCAAAATGCTACTTGCTTCAAATGTGGGAAAAAGGGCATTTTCAAGAGTGTGCCCAGAAAATCCTTCTAGAAGTCAAACAACGGTCCAGGCTAGACCACAGACAGTACCCGCACGAGTGTACACGCTTACATCGGAAGAGGGGGAGAACAACCCGTCAGTAGTGGCAGGTACACTCCTTATCCATCAAACCCCAAACATGCATTTTAGTAGATTCAGGAGCCACGAAGTCATTTGAATCTACTAACTACGTGGCGAGACTCGGTGTTACACCTCACCAAGCTAACTATGAGTACATTGTAACAATCCCGCATGGAGCTTCTACCCGAGCCAACCAGATTCGGCGAGACTGCCTAGTGTTAACAAACAAGAACTGCATGTTGATTTGATAGTGATTCCAATGAATGATTGTGAAGTAATTCTTGGAATGGACTGGTTGTCGAAGTACGGGGCTGTTGTCGACTGCAACCTGAAGAAAGTCACATTCAAGCTGAAAGAAACTGAGTCCTTTACTTTCACGAGAACCAGGAAGGGCGGGAATATTTCTAAAATTTCAGCAATGAAGGCGCAACGACTGATCAAGGCAGGATGCGAAGCTACTTTGTGTTTGCAATAACAACGGACGAACATTCACTCCCGAAACTAGAAGAAGAACCTGTAGTACAAGAATTCCTTGAAGTATTTCCCGAAGATCTACCAGGACTCCCTCCTAATCGGGAGACCCAATTTACTATTGATCTAATACCAGGAGTTGTGCCGATCTCGAAGGCTCCTTATCGATTAGCACCTACCGAATTGAAAGAGTTGAAAGAACAATTAGATGAGTTACTTCGGAAAGGATTTATCCAACCAAGCTTTCTCCCCGGGAGCGCAATTCTGTTTGTAAAGAAGAAAGATGGGTCGATGCGTTTATGTATCGATTATAGAGAAATGAACAAGATCACAATCAAGAACAAGTATCCCTTGCCAAGGATCGATTGACTTATTTGACCAATTACAAGTCAATAGTATTTTCAAAGACATATTTATGTTCGGTGTACCATCAGCTGAAGATTCATGAAGAGGATATCCCAAAGACGGCATTCAGCACCCTGATACGACCATTACGAGTTTTTAGTGATGCCTTTCGGCTGACTAACGCACCGGCAGCCTTCATGGATCTGATGAATGGCGTCTCAAGCCAATCCTAGACAACTTTGTCATCGTATTTATAGATGACATCCTTATCTATTCAAGGACAATGGAAGAACATGTATGACATTTAAAGATCGTCCTCGAAATACTACGAGAAAAGCAGTTGTACGCTAAGTTTAAGAAATGCGAATTTTGGTTGAACCAAGTAGCATTTCTTGGACACATCATTTCAGGGGCAGGAATCTCTGTAGATCCGATTAAGATAGAAGCAATAATAATTTTGGTCTGAAGTACGTAGCATTTTTGGACTAGCGGTATACTACAGAAAATTCATCAAAGATTTCTCGAAGATCGCCTCAACACTAACGAAGCTTTGACGAAGAAGAATACTCCATTTCATTGGAGCGACGAGTGCAAGCAGAGTTTTCAAGAACTAAAGAAGCGGCTCACTTTGGCCCTGGTCTTGACGATACCCACGGGGGCTGGAGGATTTTCTGTTTATAGTGCCGCATCAAAGAACGGTTTAGGATGTGTCCTAATGCAGAATGGGAACGTGGCCGCATACGCCTACCGACGGCTAAACGATTATGAGAAAAACTACAGACGCACGACTTAGAGCTTGCCACGGTAGTCTTCGCTCTCAAAATCTGGAGGCATTACCTAACGGAGAGCGATGCGATATCTTCACAGACCACAAGAGCCTAAAGTACTTCTTCACGCAGAAGGAGTTGAACATGAGACAACGACGATGACTCGAATTGGTCAAGGACTACGACTGCATAATTAGCTACCATCCGGAAAAGGCAAATGTAGTGGCGGATGCGTTAAGTCGCAAGACTGTGAATACTGAATTATTAAGGCTTGAAGTAGAAATGATACAAATGGGCGTAATCGAAACAAGGCTAGCAGCGTTAACCCTCCAACCAACATTAATGGAGCAAATTACGAAGGCGCAAGGGAATGATGAGCTATACTTGAAAATTAGGGAAACACAAGCGGAACAAAGATTATCAGATTTTGAAACATGAGACGATGGGAACTTATACTATAGAAATTGATAGTACGTCCCTAATGACACGGAACTTCGAAAAACTATCATGATGGAGGCACATACTACGGTTTACTCAATTCACCTAGGAGCGACGAAAATGTATAGAGACCTACGATGCAACTATTGGTGCCTGGGGATGAAAAGAGAAATAACGACGTTTGTAAGTCAATGTCTGATTGCCAACAGATAAAACTGGAGCACTAGCGACCGGAAGGGTCACGACATCACGATGTTGTTGGCTTGCCGAAAACCGTGAAAGGTCACGATGTTATATGGGACATAGTTGATCGACTGAGCAAATCCGCTCATTTTTTACCAATCAGTTCGATGTTTTCTTTTAAACAATATCCAAAACTGTATATCAAGAAATTACGCGGCTTCTCGGAGTCCCAATGTCAATTTTCCGGTAGAGACTCAAGTTTCCTGATAAAATTTTGGATGAATTTGCAGAAGGCCATGGAACCAATTTATCATTCAGTACTGCCTATCATCCCCAAATAGACGGGACAGTCAGAACGAACCATCCAGATGCTGGAGAACATGTTGACAGCCTGCGTGCTCGACTTCAAAAGGAATTGGAGCTGGTATCTTCCACTGATCGAGTTCTCATATAATAATAGCTATCATGCGACTATCGGAATGGCTCCATACGAAGCTTTGTACGGATGCAAATGCAGATCTCTAATTCATTGGGATGAAGTTGGAGAACGAGCAGTGTTACGCCCGACATGGTACAAGAAATGACGAAAGCCATTCAAAGATACGAGAAAGATTGAAAACAGCCCAGAGTAGACAGAAAAGCTACACAGACCAAAAGCATAGGCCTTTAGAATTTGCAGTCGATGACTGGGTATTCCTGAAGTGTCTCCAGTGAAGGGCGTGAAGCGATTCGGGAAGAAGAAGGGCAAGTTGAGCCCAAGATACATAGGACCATTCCGGATACTCAGAAAGGACGGCGAAGTAGCCTATCAATTAGAATTACCAAGTTCATTAGGTCAAGTTCACGGCGTCTTTCATATATCAACTCTGTGAAAATACATCGCAGATCCTAGCCATGTGCTGAGTAATGAAGCTTTTCACCAACAACTCAAGCCAAATTTGAGCTACGAGGAAAAGCCAGTGAAAATATCGATGTATGAAGTGAAGTGCTTAAGAAATAAGGAAATTCCATTAGTAAAAGTGCTGTGGCAAAATCAGTTGATAGAAGAAGCTACGTGGGAACGGGAAGATGATATGAGAACCGTTACCATGAACTGTTTCTCCCTACCTGATTTCGAGGGCAAAATCTCTTTTATAGGGGGATGTAATACCTGGGTCCCGCGAGTAAGTTGGCCAATAAATTTGCTTGCATATTAAATGTCTACGTGACTGCATATTACTACTTATTTAATTATATGCTATAATGAAAGTCTAACTTAGTAAAAATTGAGTTGAGACTTGGGAAAGGATTCAATTAAGATATGTAATTTTAAGAAGGAGCTAATACCAATTTAGGGTTTCGAACTATATACACCATGTAAATAAGAATGTCAAGTTATAAGATTTTCCTAATAATCGATTAGAATGAGAAAGAAATGGAACAAAGAGCTAGGAGGTAGGATTAATGAAAAATTGAATTACTTAGCTAGAAGGGAAATCTATAAAATATTATAATGGTATTACATGGAGCTAGGATATAGTATTATCATATAATTTGTTCACTTGACAAGGAAACGAATAGTTATAATAATATTATAACGACCATTACTTGAGATCAGATAACTGTTAAGAAAGTACATACCCTTGTCGTTTGTTAACTCTTACACACAAAGTAGGATTAGAACAAGGAAAAAAATAAACTTATTCATATCATAAAAGAAGTTGACGAGAGCAAAGTCTAAGGAAGAAAGGAGAATTCGAACTGAACTCAAAGCTTGGAATAGGTATAACCTTTTTACTCTAATTTCGTGTTTCATCTATGTATTTATATATCCTAGGAAATGTTAAGCACGAAAACTATTATCTATTTAGATTTCACATAAGTCTTACGATTGAGGGTTTGAGCGGATTAAGTTTAAATGATATTAAAACTGAGCTAAGGAAGATAGTACATTTTCTTACTTTGATTTATGTTTCTAAGCCTATATTAGTATGTTTTAGAAACTGCTAAGCTCAAAACTACATAAGATTAGGGTTGGTACAAAAATAGTTGTCGAGAATTTTTGAAATCAGAATTCTAGGGACATTTAAACTGTTCCTGAAAAAGAACAGTATTTTGATCGAAAATTTCAAAATTTTAAATGTTAAAAATGTTATGATATTATTAGGGAGTATTAAGCATGAGCTTCACGAATTGTATTTTGCAAATTGAATCGTGAAATGGGGTTGCAACGTGTGGACTCGTGAAATAGACCTTGAACATCACGAATTGAATAATGTGGGGAATTGCTGCAAGGTGTAAAATACACGTTGAGCACGGGGTTGCTGCAGTGAAGGGATATGTTATTAGCTCCCACTATCCTTGACCAAGCAATAATGGTTAAACGCGCGAAGACGGCTTATTCTGTGGGAGTAGATGAACTCTATGCACAAGAACCATGTCATGATTAGATCTAACAGACTGTTTCAAACATACGAAGCAAGGCTTGTATGGAAAATGTTGAGTCTTAAATTGTGGGCTTTGACTCTGAGTAAAACCTTTTTTGTTGTTGCAATTAAGTTCACTAAATCTGACTTACACAGATCGACTCCCAAGTAAACCATGCACGCGGGGGCAGATAAATACATGGGAGATAAGAGATAAGTTTGGATATTGAAGTCTTCTTGGAAGAACTTCAAATTAGTTCCAGGCATTGTGGGTCTACTGCTGCTATTGTGGTGCGACAATAGCAAAATGATCACTTTAGCCAGGAAACCTTTGTCTCAAAGTTAATCCAGACAAAAGAAAAGAAAGAAATATTACATGTTGCATGTACGTTGAAAAATGGTTGCTTAGCCGTGCAAGACATAGCGTTGTGGAAACGTGGCCGACCCATTGACTGTGCCTTTTATACAAGCAGTGCTGAATAACGTCTTTAGAAGACGAGTATTAGATACATACAACATATGGCACCGAGTGGAAGTGGGAGATTGTTGGGGATATGCCCTCGGAATGCCATTCAATGATGTAATGAGTAAGGCATAAACATGAACCTATTATCTCACTTTAATATTTGGATATTGTACTCAAATATTTATTTATGGAATTTACAAAAGGCATATTAATTATTTATCTATCTAGTCTTACTAAGCATCCGGTGAGACGGTAATAAATAAATCACATATTACGGGTTTAGTCATCGATTCTCACGGGATGAGAGGGGGGGCACCAGTATTCAAATGTTAAATTAGTCCATAAGTCTTAGACTTCGGTAGGGTGACTGAATGTGATCATGACTTATTTGTTGACGACTCTAAAATGGTTGTGCCAACCATTCACTTGGGAAGTGGGAGGTCGTAACATCGATATGAGTTGAATCGGGGATTAACTTATATTTGGACACGACTCGTAATCGACGATCACATGGCTAATTACTCGCTGAGTGTCAACGATCGATTGATTGACTATAACAGTGTGCGTGGACCTTAGACCGAAGGGTCATTGACAGAGTTGGCTTTGGGGTCCTTACTTGTCTTCCAGGCCCGCCTTATTTGAGGTTGAACATGGGTCAGCGGTGACATGCGATCTTGACAAGAAGCGTAATTATGGCATTGACAGTCGTGAGGGATTTACAACCTCGCAAGTAATCGAGGTATATGTCCTATACGTATTCGGGGACGAGGAATTACGAAATATTTGCAAAGTATAAAAACTAACTCACGTGGCACGTGGAGTGTAGTTTAGTAATTTCGTCGTCACAAAATTAGACAGAGTGTCGGGTTAGTGAGTTTGACATTTTCATGGCTCTCACCCGACCGGAACATAAGTGAAGGGTCTATATGTACGACGATAATTAGTAGTCGGTTCGTAGATCGAATATCGTACTCAACAGGGGATCTATTCGGTACCACGGGATTGGCTAGGTGCTTACCAAATTCATGGATTCCTCCCTTGCCGGGTGAGACGAACCAAGAGAGTCGCGGTTAAAAAGGATCACTGAGACAATATCTGATAAAGTGAGACGTGTTATTATTTAACGAGCTTGGAGTCGTTAATAAAACGTCAAATAAAGTTTTAGAAACTATATTACGTGGGCTTAGATTCTCGAAACGAAACAATTAAGAATGAAGCGTAGATAGGGTTCACACCACGAGCAAGGGTCGTCACGGTTGTGAAGCCCGCCTGAAAGTAGCAACGAATTCATAAATTCATATCTCTGAATCTAGACTTTGGATGGATAATGCCTTTGGTCAGAATAGATTACGGTGAGTCTACTTTCTGTGGATAAAATTTTCAGGTCCATCGAACATCGTTTACCCCTAGATCGGAGAGAAATACGAAACTGTCGCAAGCGTCACGACCATGACACTTGCAGGCAGCGTTGTGAACCACCGCTCACGGCCAGTGGCCGGCAGTAAACCTGGCCGTGAATAGAGGCAGAGAGTGGCTCAGCCACAGCCCCAAGTCACGGCTGTGAAGGGCTATGCATGAGGCCGTGAACCGACAGCTTTTGGTCAAAACATGTCCAAATCAGGTCCAAATTCGTCCATAGTTTTTTTGTAGATTTGTGGACAATATCTAGCCATTTGATTTTTTAAAATCAAGGGAATCAAACAAATTTGAGTCATGTTGGACCTGATTCAATTTTGTCAAACTTATAGTCATTTTCATTGTTGAAAAATTGATTTTAAGCTAAGACTTGCTAATTTCTTTCATGATTAAACCTAGCTTATTTCTCACTCTAAATTAAGTTTAGAGAGAGATGAGAGCATATGAGTTTTTCCTTTGACAAAAACTTAAGTGTGTTTGAGTTTTTAGTAAATCGAACACACAAACACAAACACATCTCTTATAAAACATCTTCCCCGCCTCTCTAGCCATCATTGGGAGGAGGTGGAATTTGGATACATCCCGGGGTCGGCGTGATGATCTTGCCAAGGCGTTGGAGCTCAGAGAGGTCACGACATTGCTCGCGGACTACGACAACCGGGACGGCAAAGCGAGAGCTTGTGATATTCGCGACGAGGGTAAGCTTCGAAAACCCCATGTCATGCTTATTTTCTTTATATAACCAAGCGATTCGGGGCTCCTTATGGGGATCCCAGGAAAAATTTTAAACTTCCGCTGCGTCCGTCGATCTCGTGAGATCTAGAGTTCCCAACAGTGGTATCAGAGCCATGCTTGGTTTTAAGAAACGACATAAACGAACCTGAAATGATCTCGGTTGTGCAAATCACTGAGTCACTCGAGCGTCATAACATGAATTGTTCTCAGTTTGAATTTGTAAACCGAGCACTCGCGAGGTCGGAACACCGTCTCGTGATAGTGGTCCGGCGTATTGCAGCGCCGTGGTGAGAAACCGTGGTGATTGTCTCTCCACGGATTATAACTTTACTCTTGGAGCTGAGTTTAAGGATGTAATTTACTAAGATTGCTAAGATCTAGTGGTCTAGAGTAGATCTGCATAAAACACTTTAGATGTGGTTTGAACGGAAATTTCAGCGATACCTAAGACAAGCATAGTGAGGCTCGTTGGCTTGGGGCAAAGCCTTGACGCCAACGACTTCCGATTCGAGTTTGAGGGACACGTCGAAATCTCAAAAAGCAGCTGCCCTTTGTCGTGCGTTAATTACGCATTACTTTTACCAGGACTGTGACGTTCAACGGATCTGGGATTGAACTCCAGTGATGGTGAAGTCTGACTCCGGTTGAGTAGCGATAAGGGCCGGTAGTTTTATCTTTGTGCTCAGGGGATTACAGAAACCTCGATGGGCCGATGAGGTTATGGCCCAATTCCTTCTATATCTGGATCTAAAAAGTTTGGCCCAAATATAGTATGATAGGTGTAACTAGATTAGGTCAAGCTAAGTAATCATAATGGGCCTAATGGGCCTGGCCCAATACAAGCCCAAATTTCTTTTCGTTTTTTGAGAGTTTGTTTTCGCATACGTATTTTATGTGATATATGTATGATACGTTAAAGGCCTCGGCGGGGACTTAGGCTCTATTTTCGGGTGATGTGTCAGGGGTGATAAGGTCCCCCCGGGTTGTAATTTATTTGATATTATACGGGTTGTCCGGGACAGCTGACCCCCCCCCCCCCCCCGTTTGTACTTTATTAATTTTTAGAAAAATTAGTTTAGGTATGGTGGCCGTACGAGTACGAGGCAAAAATACAAAAGAAGTCGTTCGAGGACTTGGAGGTTGTTCGAACATGGTGTTACCCCGAAGATGAAGAGATGTAATTTTTGCAAAAAAATGTAGTAGAGTAGAAATAGTCCGGTGCTGATCGTCTTATAGGCAAACTAGGTTTACGATTTACATGCATGTTTATTGGACGTTACGTGCATTATTATTATTATGTGCATGTTAGTGAGACGTATTCCCGGTTGGACAAATTACTAAGTGGGTAAAGGACTAGGTTCCTGTCTTCTATCAAGCTCGAAACCATTGCCTTGAGTGTCATGTGCGGTTTGTTCCGAGTCATCGGCGCCAATCATCTAGCTCTTGTCGTAGTTGCTCTGGGTGCGTTAAGACAATTAAGTCAAGCTCCTTACTGAAATGACTTGGGTGTTTGTGCGGTTTGTTCTGAGTTATTGGCGCCAAACATTTCGCTCTTGTCGTGGATATTTCGGGTGACTGTTGAAACGCCACTCTCCGAAACATATTCACGCCTTAGAGTGTTATCCTAGGGGCGGGAATTTCTAAATGTTAGGATTGAGCCAGATGTTGATAGGTCGCACCTGGACCGGTTATTTCCCAATTATTCCTGTTAGGGTGAGGGTTCCTGACCGGAGACGAAGTTGTTGAAACAGTCATGAGATGGGCTCATGTGGGACACGAGGCCGTCTATGGGTTCGTGTTGGACACGTCGCCGTCCGATTAATGGGCCAACAAACTGTTAGGTTAAGGTTTATTTTTGCGGAGCGAGGAACTCAACCCCACTATGAAATCATCAACGATGTTTCCAAAATCTCTATCGGGAGAATGAGATTTTGAGTAAAACAGTGGGAGTCAGGCCAAGTGAAAAAGTCCTTATCAGAGCCTGACCAATAATACGTTCAACCCGATAATTGTTATGTCTTCTACATTATATTCATTCTGTTATGATTGAAAACCCATTATATTTGTATGATGCTTTATTGTTTGTGGGACTGAAATATGAATTTGATCCAACATAAGGATGGTCCTAATATGGATTTTTTGAAAATGCATATTCTCGTAAAATGGATCGTTTAGTAATAATTTCAAACTAGCCATTGTAGCACAAGTTGGTATAAAGTATTACTCTATAAAATGTGCTATAGAGGAGCAATCTTGGATAGCTCAATATTTGATATTCATTAGATAGTCCAATACGCATAAAGAATAAGAACTTATTAGAAGGGTCCAATTGGGTTGGACAAGTATTTCAAGGGCGGGGCATTGAAAATAGAACTTACCTAAACTGAGTTTAAGGGCCTACTATGAATATATGTCTGTGAAACTATTATGCTTAAACAACACACTGGATTCTAGATAAGTTGAGATTGTACTCACTTATGAGTTTAGAACGTACTATTTCCAGTGGGAATTTTCAGAATTGAGTGATTATGATCAATGTTAAATGTGGACAAAGTGTCCAAATAATTACATAGGATCAATATTTCTCTGTTTAAATTTGGACAGTTTCAGTTACATGATTGCCATAGACTACCCAAGAGTTTATTAAATACATTATTTTGAATAAATGTATGTGATTATATTTTTTGTTAGGTCCTGATTTATCAACTCTATGATCCTAGACTCAAATTCTTAAGTTTACGATTAGAATTCAACTTTACCTCACGATCGAAAACTTACTATTGAGCTCGAGAGAGAATTTCGCTTAGAGAGAGAAGATTTCTTGTGTTTCTCTCTCTCTCTAGAAATCGAAATGCAAGCCTTTCGTATCAAATTCTCAAATTTTAAGCACAATGTTTGTACATCTATTTATACCAAACATACTTGGTATAAATAATAAACTAAGTCCTAAACTAAGGCAATTGCAATAAAAGCCTCAATCTACGAAGACAGCTAATTAAATCATATGACAACTAAATTGATATCCTACATTCTCCCCCTTTGTGCTTGATCTCTCTCCGCGATGTCTATCCTCATCGGGCATAATACGATCTGCAAGCCCAGCGCATGCTCGAAATTCCTGAGTGTGTTCCTCAGCTCCAGTCGCTCCTCGATATCATCAAGCAATTCCATTAGGAGCGGCTGTTCTCTCACGAACCTATGGATTATCAGCATTGTCTCTCTGTTGATCTCTTCCAACCGTTCTCTATGTTCTGCCTAATGACCTTGAGCGTCCCAAACTTATTTACTTCAGTCTTCAACATCAACCTAGTCTTCTTGGCAATCGAATTGTTGTAGGTGATGCCTAGGACTGAGCTGATGTGCACGTGATTGTTGGGAAGCCCTTCGATCTCAGGTCCCTTGTTGAGCGGTGGGGTCATGTTGACCTTCTTCATGTTGCTCTCCAGAGCCATCTGAAGGTCATGTACGACGAAGTACTTGACTTGGCGCATCATGAACCGGTAGTCTCTCGAGTCCTTCTTTCTTGATTAAGCCTTGAGGACCTTTGTACTTCTCCACATACAGCTGGTAGAGGTTGTACACCTCCCCGGCAGGAAGGTACGGTAGGTCGCTCTTGCTTAATTCTTCTCGAGTTCTGTCTACTCGCTCGATGGTGTAGTACGGTGTTGGAAGTCCTCCTTTGGCACAGAAGACGCTGAGTAGCTGACATATGGGAGGTAGACTCTTATAGTGGCTCTTGGCTTATGCTTTAGTCATCCTCAGTCTTATGTCAGGTCCAACGTGTGTTAGCATCCAAGGATACGTCATTCTCTTTTGCTGATCCCAATGAGAGATCCCTCTGAGCTCGAACTCATATGGGAGGTAGACTCTTATAGTGGCTCTTGGCTTGTGCTTTAGTCATCCCCAGTCTCATGTCAGGTCCAAGGTGGGTTCGTATCCAGAGATACGTCATTCTCTTTTGTTCATCCCACTGAGAGATCCCTCTGAGCTCGAACTCATTCGGCTTCTTGACTTTGTCCGGTGACCTCCAAATGTGTTTCTCGAATTTGTTTAAGGAAGGAATTTTTATTCTGATGTTCTCCCATTGCGTGTCGATACGAACGGTCCCTGGCATTTGTCTTGTGGGGGAAACCGCTCGTTGTGCAATCAACTCTTTGGGAGCTCTTGTTCGTGATCTTCACCTTCCTGAAGCTCTTCATCTTCTATCAGCACAAGGGCCACCGAAGCTTGATGTAAGAACTGTCGACCGTCCTTAACCCGCTGTCTCTGATGCTCGCCGAGCATGGAATGGGTCATCAATTTTCCTTCGAATATGTATTTGTCGAGGAATTGATGAGGATTGACACCATGACCTGAGGGTCCCGATTGGTCTGGAGCAGCTGAGGGAGTAGCCTGAGTTTGCGCCAGGGCCACGAGCATTGTAACGACCCGACTTCCTAGATACGTATTTTGGCGGATTTTCGCAGCGTAAGCAGCGGAAAGCCCATTTAATTAAAACTTTTAAAACATAATAGTATAAATACGTTCAATGTCTAAATCCATAAGTCCAAACACAAACACATTTTTATTTATTGACTCGAAGCCCAAGAAGTACACGCCCAAATTTAAAACACAAAACATAAACTCGTTCCACAGGTCGCGTCCCCTGTACTGCGCCGCCCTCAAAAGTCCGTGGAGTCACCGCCATCAGCCGCCTTACCTACACACGTAACCCTGAGCTTTTGCCCAGTAGACGAAATATGCATGAATGCAAATGCTCTCACATCCCAAACCCGGCACCTCACAAATGCACACTCGACATCTCATACGCTAGTTCCTATTTCAACTCTCAACTCATAAATAGGGCCCTAGGATAGACTCGGAATCCACGCATAAAATGTCATATAATGTCATGATAGTACGGCCCCATCTCGGTCTCAACCGTAACTATAACCATGACAAGTGGTAACGGCCCCATCTCGGTCTCAACCGCACCTTATTGACAAGCGGCCCCATCTCGGTCTCAACCGCAAGCGCTTCAGCGAATCGTATCCTGACAACTACATCGATCACTTTGCCCCACTCATCTACACTACCGTGACCCCACACGATTATAACTCCTCTCGTACCACGTGTATGCAAATGACATGCAAATAAAATGTAACATATCACCACGCAACATATAAAATGTAATGTATCGGCCCGAGGTATTAGCTCGGCCCGATCTCGAAAATCCTCATACACCAAATAATTCGGGCCCGAAGCCCGCGTTCCGATTTTTATCGGCCCGAAATCTTAGCCACCAAAAGTCTCCCCGGAATTTCACTAAGAGTTACCAAAATTTAATCATTTTCACTTTAAGACCCTAATTTCACAATTGGTCCATATTTTAATATATTTTCAAATTCTAACGTCCAACCTCAAAATATCACTTAAGTTCCCAATTTAAAAATATATTTCTGAATTTACATTAAAAAACCCCAAAATTTCATAATTTACTTTTTAGGACCCGAAAGTTTTCCTAAGCTTCATATCTACCCGAATCTTTAAAAATTTCAAATCTGCCCCGAAATCTTATATTTCTTTAAAATCTACCTTGTTCGGAACTTTACAACACAGACTCCCTGAATTTTGTAAATTTCGATTAAGTCCTAAAATTTTAAAATAACTATTTTATACGGCTGTTTTGCGACACTTTCGGATTTCTCAATGATCAGAAAGTAAACGATGTCCGATGGACTTGAAATTTTAACCACAGATAAAGAACTTACATAACATGATTCTGTCCAAAGGGATTGCTAGTCCGAGGTCTAGATTGTGAGATATGAATTTTTGAACCTCTTGGCCGAAATGGATAAATAAAACCCTAGAAAACACTAATCCTCTCCAAGTTTTGTTCTATCCTCTTAACCACAATTCCTCTAACTCTATTCTTATGTTTCATAACCTAACTTCATAAGATTAAGGTATTAAGCTGGCGTAATTTTAGCATGTAAGCATCATCACGAAAATCATACAAGAATTTCACGTTTAGCACATAAACACGTATAAATTCGAAAGAGATCATGCAATCACGTAAAATTCACGGATTTAAAACTTGTTTACGTGCGTAGGTGATCTTCAGCTACCTTAAATTCCGGAGATAACTACATAACGGGTTGTTTCGATGTGATCCCGACCCTAGAGTTTCGATCCCGAGCTCCCGAAGGTTTTTCTCCTCCTCTTTTTTCTCCCTCTCTTCTTTCTCCCTTTTTCCTTTCTTTTTCTTTCTCTCCTTTCTTCCTTTTCTCTCTCACTCTCACGCCTCTCCTCTCCTCTCTTTCTATTCTTTTTAGCTTATTTATTCTTATTAATCTTCATGTAATATTAATTGATTAGGTGTATTAAGTGGTATATTAGTTAGGTTATTTTGTCCTCTTTCCATTATAGAGATGCACGGAGGTGGCTTGATTGTTAGATCTTGTCTCCATACTCACATGGAGATGGATGGAGGTGCATTTATTAAGTCAAAGATCTTGTTTTATTTACCACACTCACATGGAGGTGAATTGAAATTATTTTATTTATTTTTCCCTTACTTAATTTTAGCCATAATAATTTTATTATTATTATTATTATTATTATTATTATTGTTATTGTTATTTTATACTATTGGGCCCAAATTCCTAACCTCTAATCTATCTCTCTCACATATGGGCCATTATTCTCCATTTGGCCCAAAAGTATTTCGGCCCCTTTTTAATTATTCGGATCCAATTCTAAATTCTTGGCTTGGCCCGGAAAGAAATCGGTGTATATCAGGACCCGTCGTCCCGCCCTCGTATTCCGTTCTAATTCTAAGTGTTAATGCTTTGTTATTGTGCGAATACGTAAAAATGCGAATAAAATTTTTCATTTAAAACGTGCATGCGGAAGTCTTATATACATGTCAAAAGAATATTCGTAACTCGTTCTACGAATCATCGAAATCATGTCTACACCAAATACAAGTGTGTGTGTGCGTGTGCAGCCAAAAGCTCCCTATGCGCCCGGCCTTCACAGGTCGTCATCCATACACACACTCCCACCTCAAAAGCGGTCGGATTGCGTCAAAAGATCGGCCTTGCATGAAAGTCGGATCACGTACCGTGATCGTCAGTACCTACAACACGTAACATAAACAATGAGCCACCGAGGCTCAGTAAGCAGAAATTATGCATGAATGCCGTGTCCTAACGATCGACAATCCACGCCGTCGTTTTCTAACGCTCATACTCATTTTCTCTTACTCGTACTCTTTCCTACGCTCGTACTCTTTTTCTTATACTCTTACTTTATACGGGCCCTCGGCTTTCAATTCCCACTATATGCCATATCATAGAGATCTCGATTGTTGTGGAGGTTCACACACTAGAAGGTCACCGAAGGAATCTTCCCTTACTCAGTGTGGCCTTCACGCGGGTGCTTCAAGCTGGTAGCCAACACCGAGGCCACTGACCTCGGAGGTCACCCGAAGGCATCTTCCCTCCGGGTAGTGTTTTACATGCTAGTAGGTCACCCGAGGGAATCTTCCCTTACTCAGCGTGTGCCCCGGCCGCATCCTCCAGGTTGTACTTCCCGCATACGGGGTATTCCCCAGCCTCTTATTCAGGCCTTAGCGTAGCCTCTTATTCAGGCCTTAAAGGCTGCATAGGGAAATCGTGACTCTTTATTCGAGTCGACACAAACGCCAATATCGGCGAGTATCCGTCGCACACAGGCGATCTTACGCACGCTCTTACCTCGCTCCTTACGTATTATGCATGCGTGCAAGTGCTCATGCTTATGCTCATGTACATATGCAAATCATGCCGTCATGCATATAAGTAAATCATATCATACGCACACATTTCATAGAAAGTACACGAGCACGTAATTCACAAAATTGGACGCAGCCAAGTTACGTGTCGTAGTTGAATTTCCACTTACCTGTTGTCCGGGCGTAATTACTATTCTCCCCGTTTGCTCCTAACGTTCGACCTTTGAACATGAATATCATCGTGTTAGTGTTGCGCCTTTATTAGTTAATTAAGTAGGTCGAACGAAATTATCTAACTTCATTAATTTCGCTAGACTACAATCGCTAGCTTCGAGTCTAGGCTAATTTCCCGCCCCAACTACCAAGAGTCTTCCAACTCCTATTGTTCAAAAATTTCTCAAGTATAGAGTTGGGCTTAATTTAGATTATAGCCCATTCTTGTAATGATTTATCAATTAACCAAAAGGATGGGCCGAGCTTGGGCTAAGCCCAACTAAAATCAAGCCTATTCTTATGATTTACTATAGTCCACTAAGGAATGAGCCTAAATTTGGGTCAAAGCCCAAATAATATTAAGCCCAGGTCAAACCATCATAGTGGTCAACCTTCAGAAGCTTGGAACTCCATCGGATGGATATCGAACATGATCACTGAAGCTATTTCAACACCTAGAATTTGTTCAATTTTGACCACTGTGAGGAACTCGCCCAAACTGAGACCTCCCAGGAATCGTCCGACTCGAAGGTTCAGCTTGAATCGCCCGATTTGCGTTCGATTGGAATTTGCCCGATTTAGAGGGGACGCTCTTGGATCGTCGGAAATCGCCCGATTTGAGGTCGACGGAAATCGCCCAATTTGGGACTTACTGGAATCGCTCGAATTGAAGGGGAATCGCCCGATTTGGTTCGAACTCAGGGTGGGTCAAATCGATGAAGCATTTGAGGGCACACTGAAATCGCCCGATCTCTTCTAAATGGTCGTTAGGCGATTTGGATTAGGAGCTCGGCGATTTCTTAACAGTTCGACACGTGTTGTAGCTGAAAATCGCCCGACCTTCTGTAGTATGGTTTTTGCCCGATTTCTGCAATTCGATTTGGTTACTTCGTCCGATTTAGAGGCTAAGATTGGTTTTAGCATAAATCGCCCGTGAAGAAATTTCAACCATTTTGTCTTCGCCCGATTTCTTTACTCCACTAAAGTCGCCCGAAACCTATTTAACTAAGTCGTCCGATTTCTACTCAACAATTAAATTCAAACAACAAACCTACGATTCGCCCGATTGTGTCTATAACTTGGTATTCATCCAAAATAATATCATCACTAAAGATTTGCCCGATTCACAATTCTTCTTTCCGAAATAATTCCAGCACCTAAAATTTTCTTCTAAGTTCTCAGGTTGTCTTCTGCCTTAAAATCGTTTGTGTGTCCCAAGGATGGTCTCATACTAAGGTTAAGCCCTCCAAGTTATGTTAATCTACCAAATCTTCAAGAAACCCTAATTCTTACTTCCTACTAAGGTTTCTCCACGAATTATCGAAGCTAAGCACTTAAGTAACTTAAATTACGAAATTGTAAGAGTTATAAGGGTATTTCACTTACTAATTTCGAAGTTCCAAGCTAGATTGGTGTGTCCTTTTTGCGTTTTTCTTCTCTCGGCTCTTTCTTCTTTCCTCTTTTCTTTTCGTGAGTTTTTAGGTGGGGTTTTTGGGGAATTTAACTAGATATTTTCTTAAAGTATGTTATTTGAGGTGTGGTGTGGACGTGGGTTTTTCCCTAATTCATGGAGTGTTGTCTCCCAATTGGTTTTCTTATGGATTGGACTATTATGGAATTTCTAGCCCTACATTGCATGGCCCAATTCCCATATAATCATTATGCATTTTCTTCGTTCTTGCTATTTTCGAGAATCCTATGCATAACTTTGGAGTCCACGTACACATAGTTAATAGCACGTAGTTGCATAGAATTCCTCATAATATTCACATAAGCATAAAATATATACGCCATGAACGTAAAATCACATAAGTCGTACACATAATTTATTGGCCGACCTAATTTCCGGGGACCGGGGTCCTACATTCTCCCCCCCTTAAGGAGGATTTCGCCCCCGAAATCAGCCCGTGTGAAACATCTCGGGGTAACGAACTCTCATTTCGTCCTCCCGTTCCCATGTGGCTTCTTCCGTGGACTGGTTTCGCCACAGTACTTTCACTAAGGGAATATCCTTATTCCTAAGCTTCTTAGTCTCGTACATTAATACCTCCACCGGAATCTCCTCGTAACTCAGATCCGGCTTCAATTGTTGATGTAGGGACTCGTTTCCTAGCACGTGGTTCGGATCAGCTAAGTATTTCCGCAGCGTCGAGACATGAAACACGTCATGCACTTGCGCTAATGACGCAGGCAGCTCCAATTGGTATGCTACCTCGCCTACTCTTTTCAGTATTCTAAATGGTCCTATGTACCTAGGACTTAGCTTTCCCTTCTTTCCGAACCGTTTTACGCCCTTCATCGGCGATACTTTTACGAACACCATATCACCTTCTTCAAATTCCAACGGTCGACGTCTTCGGTCTGCGTAGCTTTTCTGTCGACTCCGTGCCGTTTGCATTCTTTCTCGTATGGTGGTAATAGCTTCCGTCATCTCTCGTACGATGTCCGGGCCTAACATTGCTCGTTCACCTACCTCGTCCCAATGTACTGGGATCTGCACCTACGCCCATATAGCGCTTCGTACGGGGCCATCCCAATGGTGACGTGGTAGCTATTGTTGTACGAGAACTCGATCAGTGGGAGGTACCTACTCCAATTTCCTTTGAAATCGAGTACGCATGCTCGCAGCATGTCTTCCAACGTCTGTATCGTCCGTTCGGATTGACCGTCAGTCTGCGGATGGTAGGCGGTGCTAAAAGATAGCTTCGTTCCCATTGCCTTTTGCAAGCTCGTCCAGAATTTCGATAGAAATCTGGAGTCGCGATCCGAGACTATTGATGATGGAACGCCGTGCAGTCGCACTATCTCCTGAATATAAAGCTCCGCGTATCGTTCCATGGAGAACGTCGTACTGATTGGTAGGAAATGGGCAGACTTGGTTAGTCGATCGACTATTACCCAAATCGCGTCGTGCCCTTTCGCATTCCTAGGCAGTCCTACTACGAAATCCATGGTAATGTTATCCCATTTCCATTCCGGAATGGGTAACGGTTGTAGGGTTCCCGCCGGCCTTTGATGCTCGGCCTTAATCTGCTGGCACGTCAGGCATTGACTCACGAAGGTCGCGATGTCCTTTTTCATGCCTGGCCACCAGTAGTTCTCCTTTAAGCCTCTGTACATCTTCGTTGCTCCGGGATGTACTGAGTATGCAGTGGCATGGGCTTCCGTCATTATCGTCCTTCTTAGCTCCGTGTTGTCCGGTACATACAACCGATCCTTGAAATACAACCGTCCATCTTCCCGTATTATGAGGTCTCCAGTCGTTTGTTCCGGCTGTGCCTCCTTAACTTTTGTATACAACTCATCTGCTCCTAATGCTGCCTTAATTTGCTCCAACAGTGTTGGTTGCAAAGTTAATGCCGCTAGCTGCGCCTCAACTTCTCCTAACCGTACGACTTCTACTTCCAGCAGTTGCAGTTCTGCACTAACTGCTTTTCGGCTTAAGGCATCGGCTACTACGTTCGCCTTGCCTGGGTGGTAGTTGATTACACAGTCGTAATCCTTAACTAACTCTAACCACCTCCTCTGCCTCATATTTAACTCCTTTTGCGTAAAGAAGTACTTGAGGCTCTTGTGGTCAGTGTATATCTCACACCGCTCTCCATAGAGGTAATGCCTCCAAATCTTGAGAGCAAAGACCACTGCCGCCAGTTCTAAGTCGTGCGTCGGGTAATTCCTCTCGTACTCCTTTAGTTGACGAGAGGCGTATGCTACTACATTCCCGTTCTGCATTAGCACACATCCTAACCCGTTCTTTGACGCATCGCTATAAACGGTGAATCCTCCAGTTCCCGATGGAATTGTGAGAACTGGGGCCGTCGTAAGCCTTTCCTTCAGCTCTTGGAAACTCCGTTCACATTCCACGGTCCACTGAAATGGCGTATTCTTCTTAGTCAGCCTCGTCATTGTCGATGCTATCTTTGAGAAGTCCTTAATGAACTTCCTATAGTATCCTGCCAGCCCGAGGAAGCTGCGGATTTCCGTTACGTTGGTCGGTCTAGGCCAGTTGCTAATAGCTTCTATCTTCTTTGGATCCACAGAGATCCCTTCTCCTGATACTATATGCCCCAAGAAGGCGACTTGATCGAGCCAGAATTCGCACTTCTTGAACTTGGCGTATAGTTGCTTCTCCCGTAGTATTCCTAGAACCGTTCTCAGGTGTTCTTCATGCTCCTCCTTCGTCTTTGAATAGATTAGGATGTCATCAATGAAGACGATGACAAACCTATCTAAGTATGGCTTGAACACCCGGTTCATTGAGTCCATAAAAGCTGCGGGCGCATTAGTTAGCCCGAATGGCATCACCAGAAATTCGTAGTGGCCATAACGGGTACTAAAGGCCATCTTCGGGACATCTTCCTTCCGGATCCTCAGTTGGTGATAGCTCGATCTTAAATCGATCTTGGAGAAGACCGTTGCACCTTGCAGTTGATCGAACAGATCGTCTATCCTAGGGAGTGGGTACTTGTTCTTGATCGTCAATTTGTTCAGCTCCCTGTAGTCTATGCACAATCGCATGGACCCGTCTTTCTTTTTCACGAATAGCACCGGCGCTCCCCAGGGAGAGAAACTCGGCTGTATGAACTCCTTCTGCATGAGTTCGTCGAGTTGGTCCTTTAACTCCTTCATTTCCGTCGGTGCTAGCCGATATGGGGTCTTAGATACTGGTGCCGTTCCAGGTACCAGATCTATAACGAACTCTATTTCCCGTTCGGGTGGTAGTCCCGGTAACTCCTCGGGAAACACGTCGGGGAAGTCCTTGACTATCGGTACTTCCTCGAGTTTCGGGGAGGCGTTCTCTTCCGACTTGATAGCGAATACCAGATAGGCTTCGCATCCAGACCTGATCAGTCGTTGAGCTTTCAACGCTGATATCCTAGACATCATAGTCCCCTTACTAATTCCTACGAACTTAAGGGGTTCATTCTCATCCATGTTGAGTGTGACTATCTTGCGGTGGCAGTCTATGACGGCTCCGTACTTCGATAGCCAATCCATTCCAGGATCACCTCATAATCATTCATAGGGATAATTATGAGGTCTATGGGCAGTTCCTTGTCCCCGATTACTATTGGGCAACCCCGTAACACTTGATTAGTTTGGGTGGGATTCCCGTTCGGAACTGTTACCCTAAATTCGCACTCAGCTCGGTGAGGCGTGACTCCTACTCTCTCGACATACTTAGTAGACGCGAACGAATGGGTCGCTCCTGAGTCGATTAGAATGCATGTGGGTGTTCCATAGGCGATGAGGGTACCTGTTACCACGGCCAGGTTATTTTCTGCTTCTTCGGAGGTTATGGTGTAGACCCGGGCCGGTACCCTTGGTGGTTCTATCTGGTTCCTAACTTGGCTTCCGGATCCACCTTCCGGACATGCCCTCAAATAATGGCCCGTCTTGCCACATTTGTAGCAGACCGCATTCTGGGAGTTGCAGACTCCCAGGTGTCTCCGTGCGCACTTCGGGCATACGGGTAGATCCAGCTGGGGTCTACCCTGGTTGGGCTTGAACTGTGGGGGTGGTCCAGGTCGATTCTGGGGCCCCTGTTTCCCTTCCTTGGCAACGAATTGCCGCTTCGGATTACTTCCGCTCCCCTGCGGCCCTTGTGCGAACTTGCGCTTAGCTTCTTGGGCGCGAGCAATCCTAGACTCTGCCTGCTCCGCCACAAGCGCTCTCTCAGCCACTTGTGCATACGCGGCTCCCTGGATTCCAGCCATACTTACATCCCGATACAGCTCGGGCTTCAACCCTTCCATGAACCGCTCGATCTTGAGCGCGTCCGTGCTAACCATATGAGCAGCAAACCTTGAAAGCTGCTCGAACTTCCTGATGTACTCCGCCACGGTCATCGCTCCTTGGCGGAGGTTGATGAACTCATTCATCCGCTGGGCTCTGACCGGGGCGGTGTAGTACTTTCCCCTGAAGATCTCTTTAAACCGGTCCCAGCTCATCGTTAGGGGGTTTTCGATGGCTGAGACGGTGTCCCACCAGTGTCCGGCGCTCCCCCTCAGCAGGTAGGCAGCGCACATGACCTTCTCCGCCTCCGGGGTGCGGCTGTGCTGGAACATGTTCTCCAGCGTCCTCAGCCAATCCTCGGCGGATGTGGGGTCGGCAGCATCCTCGAATAGTGGAGGATTGAGCTTTCTGAATCTCTCCCCGATCATCTCAATTCGTTCAGGTGGGGGAGGCAGATTGGCTGATTGCCCACCAGCATTTTGTTGCTGGATCAGCTGCTGAATCTGTGCCGACTATTGCCGGACCAGTTCAGTCAATTGCAGGATGGCAGCATCCCGATTATCAGGAGGGTTGTTAGTATCCCTACCCTGATCAGACTCCCTACTTCCTTCACCCCTAAGTCTAACCATCTTCTTAACCTATCCTGATAATTCCTGAGGCCAATAAATTACACCATACAAGAAATTCACAAAACATGGTACTTACGAGCAAGGCCGCTTCCGCGCTTTTGAGTGTGTGTGTATGGACAGTCTGCAGGACCTGTGACCGAAGCTCTGATACCACTCTATCAGGACCCGTCGTCCCGCCCTCGTATTCCGTTCTAATTCTAAGTGTTAATGCTTTGTTATTGTGCGAATACGTAAAAATGCGAATAAAATTTTTCATTTTAAAACGTGCATGCGGAAGTCTTATATACATGTCAAAAGAATATTCGTAACTCGTTCTACGAATCATCGAAATCATGTCTACACCAAATACAAGTGTGTGTGTGCGTGTGCAGCAAAAGCTCCCTATGCGCCCGGCCTTCACAGGTCGTCATCCATACACACACTCCCACCTCAAAAGCGGTCGGATTGCGTCAAAAGATCGGCCTTGCATGAAAGTCGGATCACGTACCGTGATCGTCAGTACCTACAACACGTAACATAAACAATGAGCCACCGAGGCTCAGTAAGCAGAAATTATGCATGAATGCACGTGTCCTAACGATCGACAATCCACGCCGTCGTTTTCTAACGCTCATACTCATTTTCTCTTACTCGTACTCTTTCCTACGCTCGTACTCTTTTTCTTATACTCTTACTTTATACGGGCCCTCGGCTTTCAATTCCCACTATACGCCATATCATAGAGATCTCGATTGTTGTGGAGGTTCACACACTAGAAGGTCACCCGAAGGAATCTTCCCTTACTCAGTGTGGCCTTCACGCGGGTGCTTCAAGCTGGTAGCCAACACCGAGGCCACTGACCTCGGAGGTCACCCGAAGGCATCTTCCCTCCGGGTAGTGTTTTACATGCTAGTAGGTCACCCGAGGGCATCTTCCCTTACTCAGCGTGTGCCCCGGGCCGCATCCTCCAGGTTGTACTTCCCGCATACGGGGTATTCCCCAGCCTCTTATTCAGGCCTTAGCGTAGCCTCTTATTCAGGCCTTAAAGGCTGCATAGGGGAAATCGTGACTCTTCATTCGAGTCGACACAAACGCCAATATCGGCGAGTATCCGTCGCACACAGGCGATCTTACGCACGCTCTTACCTCGCTCCTTACGTATTATGCATGCGTGCAAGTGCTCATGCTTATGCTCATGTACATATGCAAATCATGCCGTCATGCATATAAGTAAATCATATCATACGCACACATTTCATAGAAAGTACACGAGCACGTAATTCACAGAATTGGACGCAGGCAAGTTACGTTTCGTAGTTGAATTTCCACTTACCTGTTGTCCGGGCGTAATTACTATTCTCCCCGTTTGCTCCTAACGTTCGACCTTTGAACATGAATATCATCGTGTTAGTGTTGCGCCTTTATTAATTAATTAAGTAGGTCGAACGAAATTATCTAACTTCATTAATTTCGCTAGACTACAATCGCTAGCTTCGAGTCTAGGCTAATTTCCCGCCCCAACTACCAAGAGTCTTCCAACTCCTATTGTTCAAAAATTTCTCAAGTATAGAGTTGGGCTTAATTTAGATTATAGCCCATTCTTGTAATGATTTATCAATTAACCAAAAGGATGGGCCGAGCTTGGGCTAAGCCCAACTAAAATCAAGCCTATTCTTATGATTTACTATAGTCCACTAAGGAATGAGCCTAAATTTGGGTCAAAGCCCAAATTAATATTAAGCCCAGGTCAAACCATCATAGTGGTCAACCTTCAGAAGCTTGGAACTCCATCGGATGGATATCGAACATGATCACTGAAGCTATTTCAACACCTAGAATTTGTTCAATTTTGACCACTGTGAGGAACTCGCCCAAACTGAGACCTCCCAGGAATCGTCCGACTCGAAGGTTCAGCTGGAATCGCCCGATTTGCGTTCGATTTGGAAATTTGCCCGATTTAGAGGGGACGCTCTTGGATCGTCGGAAATCGCCCGATTTGAGGTCCGACGGAAATCGCCCAATTTTGGGACTTACTGGAATCGCTCGAATTGAAGGGGAATCGCCCGATTTGGTTCGAACTCAGGGTGGGTCAAATCGATGAAGCATTTGAGGGCACACTGAAATCGCCCGATCTCTTCTAAATGGTCGTTAGGCGATTTGGATTAGGAGCTCGGCGATTTCTTAACAGTTCGACACGTGTTGTAGCTGAAAATCGCCCGACCTTCTGTAGTATGGTTTTTGCCCGATTTCTGCAATTCGATTTGGTTACTTCGTCCGATTTAGAGGCTAAGATTGGTTTTAGCATAAATCGCCCGTGAAGAAATCTCAACCATTTTGTCTTCGCCCGATTTCTTTACTCCACTAAAGTCGCCCGAAACCTATTTAACTAAGTCGTCCGATTTCTACTCAACAATTAAATTCAAACAACAAACCTACGATTCGCCCGATTGTGTCTATAACTTGGTATTCATCCAAAATAATATCATCACTAAAGATTTGCCCGATTCACAATTCTTCTTTCCGAAATAATTCCAGCACCTAAAAATTTTCTTCTAAGTTCTCAGGTTGTCTTCTGCCTTAAAATCGTTTGTGTGTCCCAAGGATGGTCTCATACTAAGGTTAAGCCCTCCAAGTTATGTTAATCTACCAAAATCTTCAAGAAACCCTAATTCTTACTTCCTAACTAAGGTTTCTCCACGAATTATCGAAGCTAAGCACTTAAGTAACTTAAATTACGAAATTGTAAGAGTTATAAGGGGTATTTCACTTACTAATTTCGAAGTTCCAAGCTAGATTGGTGTGTCCTTTTTGCGTTTTTCTTCTCTCGGCTCTTTCTTCTTTCCTCTTTTCTTTTCGTGAGTTTTTAGGTGGGGTTTTTGGGGAATTTAACTAGATATTTTCTTAAAGTATGTTATTTGAGGTGTGGTGTGGACGTGGGTTTTTCCCTAATTCATGGAGTGTTGTCTCCCAATTGGTTTTCTTATGGATTGGACTATTATGGAATTTCTAGCCCAACATTGCATGGCCCAATTCCCATATAATCATTATGCATTTTCTTCGTTCTTGCTATTTTCGAGAATCCTATGCATAACTTTGGAGTCCACGTAACACATAGTTAATAGCACGTAGTTGCATAGAATTCCTCATAATATTCACATAAGCATAAAATATATACGCCATGAACGTAAAATCACATAAGTCGTACACGTAATTTATTGGCCGACCTAATTTCCGGGGACCGGGGTCCTACAGTGTATGTTCGAAATCGACTTCACATTCCAAATATTATTAAAATAATCCCGTATAAATTTTACGGGCATTACATCCTCCCCCCTATAAGAATTTCGTCCCCGAAATTCCATCGAAAAAAATAATTCTGGATACTTTTCTCTCATCTCGTCTTCGCGTTCCCAAGTAGCTTCTTCCAATACTTGGTTCCGCCACAAGACCTTCACGAGGGTATATTCTTATTCCGAAGGCGTTTCACCTCGTACATCAATATTTCCACCGGTCTTTCCTCGTAGCTCAAGTCCGGTTTCAACTTTTGATAAAGTGATTCACACTGCAGTACATGGCCCGGATCTGGGATGTATTTCCGTAATGTAGACACATGAAATACGTCATGAACTTGCGTGAGCGATGTTGGCAATTCGAGCTGTACGCCACTTCTCCAACTCGTTTCACAATTGTGAAAGGTCCGATATATCTCGGACTCAACTTCCCCTTCTTTCCGAAACGCTTTACTCCCTTCATTGGCGAGATCTTCAAAAAGACTTGATCGCCTTTATCAAACTGCAACGGCCTTCGTCTTTGCCTCATGTTTAACTCCTTCTGCGTGAAGAAGTACTTTAGGCTTTTATGATCTCTAAAGTTCTCGCATTGTTCTCCATATAAATAGTGTCGCCAGATTTTCAGGGCAAACACCACAGTTGCGAGTTCCAAATCGTGTGTGGGGTAATATTTCTCGTAGACTTTGAGCTGTCGGTAGGCATACGTAATTACCTTCTCGTTCTGCATCAACCCGCACCCCAAGCCATTTTTTTTGAGGCATCACTGTATACCGAAAATCTTTCCATATCAAAGGGTATTGTAAGAACAAGAACTGTTGTCAGTCGTTTCTTCAACTCCTTGAAGTTTACTTCACAAGCTTCCGTCCACCTAAATGGAACGTTCTTCATAAGTTAAGTCTGGCTTTCTTCACCGTTATTGTCACGATGAGCAGGTGCCATTGGATCCAAGTTGGCGCGCGATCTAATGGTCAGGTTTTGAAGGCTGAAGATTTCATTATGTTTCCAGGATATCTCGCAAAAAGATCGACGGCTGAGATGTTTAAGAAGTGAAAGAATCGGATGGTGAATCGTGAGCATTGGATCAAAAATCGGACGGATAGGAGTGAATGTGCTATTTCACTTACAGAGTCGCATGCGATTCTTGCTCTAACACGTAGAAATGCAATACCACGTGGCGACTTGTGGAGCGTTCAATCGGATAAAATGGACGGTGAAGATAGATTGGGAATTCACGCTTAAAAAGATTTCTATCTTATTAATGTCGGATTTCCAGTTCACTTTCTCGAGTATGTAACTTCTTTTAGAGTGAAAATCATCATGAGGTGAAAACGCGAGAGTTGTAGAAGAGATAGAGATCCGTAACTTTCTTGTTGTGATCAATAAGAAAGGAAGCTCGGTTGATCCATGGACATAAGTTGGAGTTCTGTCTTGTTTGTGCGTTAGTTCGCCGTACTAAATTCATTGATGTGACAGAGTCTACGCAGTGCATGTAAATACGGCATTGATTTAAACGTGAACACAATTTCGTTGTCATAATGGACATCAACATCTTTTTTCGAGATTTTGGATTGGATTTTTGTGATAAAAGTCCAATGTGATTTTCTTCCGGTGCGTGATCTCTGAAATCGAGATTACGGCGCTCGAAGAAAATCTGATCTCGAAATTTATGAAGTTTATCTTTATACGGCGTTCGAAGGAAACTCAAAATTGATCTTGCTTATCCTTCGCTTCACTCACGCCTATAAATAGGTACTTGATGCACGCTATTTTGCGCCACAACACAATTCTCTCCAACCAAATCATTTAATTTTCATAATGTATAATCTTGGAGGAAATGCGGATCGTGATGATGTTCCTCAGGAACCTTTTTGGAGGGAAAATCTCGAAAAGCTTAAATTTGAGTTATTCCTTCTTTTGGGATTGCTCTTCGCTGCAATCGCCATTTTTGTGATGTGGGTTGTCACTCACTGCAGTTGCGTTTAATTGTGAAAGGTTATGTCATGGGAAGCCGCGTCTTGTTCGGGCATATTGGAAGAAGATGCCGGCAGAACGTCCTGAACGTCGTCGATGTTTTATCTCCTAAGTTTCTTTTTTTTATGTATTCGAGTTGTAATATGATTTTCAGTTATGTAATCGTTATGCATCGACTCTATCATGTTTTCTTTACATCATCGTCTCAATTCCTAAATTTCTACAATTAACCCATGTTTCTCTATGTCCTCGTCTCATTTTCAAACGTGTATACAAGCCCCGAACTTTAAAAATTTAATATTGTTAAACCCTCTTTTATTTCACCATTTATTTATTTTTTTAACTTCCCGAATTTCAGCTTGGTCCGATTCGGTCAAGCCCAAGTTGACAAACCCAAATTTTGAAAAGGCCCAAAATTTAAATTGTCAGGAACCAAAACCTCATATTATAATTTCATGCATTTGCATAATTTCATGCATTTATATAAGTAAGTTTTAAAATAGAGATATAGATGAATAAGGTATTTAAAGTATAATAATCCTAGGTTCTTAAAGGAATATTTAAATAATATTAAGGTACAATTAAGAGATCATTCGAAACCCTAAGTTAAATGTCGAAATTTCGAAACCCCTCAAACTAAGGCTTCGAGATTCTTTAAGATAGAAATTTCAAGAACTTTAGTTGTCGATATGAAACATGTGTTAATGTAAACAATTCTTGATGATAGATGTCGAGAACTGATAATAAATACCTTACCTCGAGAATCATGTTTCTCGATAGAGAAGTTTTGTTAATTAAAGATCTCGAAATCTGATTTACAAAGACTTAATAATGAAGGAATGATAAGAAAAATAATAATACTATAATTCATGTTTCATAAAATGAAGATAAGTATTAACAAAGAAGTTGATGTATCTTTATTTACTACAACACGTTAACTTGGGATAAGAACCAAATAGTATCTCTTAGCTGATCATGTTACGAAACATTTAAAACAAAGAAGAAAACAGAAGAACTTAAGCAACCATCGAACCTAAAGCTAAAGGGAAAGGTATGAATCGTGTTATAATTTTCATGATTTAAGTTACAATCTAACATGTGTTAGGTATTGACACGCATGACAAAGTGTAAGTATTCATGTTTTTATCTAAATTCGATTCCAACGCTAAGGAAGTAGATTGAAGTTTCGATGACGTTCTTGATAATTTTGAGAGGTTTATATTTTGATCTGAAGTATTAGGGTTTCTTAGTTATAAGTTGAATTAGGGATATGAGTAGAATAAGCTAAGAGAAGTTCGAAATTAGGAAGTTCGAAACGTAAGATGGATGGAGTATTTCGAAATCTAGGATGTGAGTTTGTTGAATCTTGATCTAGGTTATCAAAATGAATTAGATGCAAACTCGAGATAAATTAAGAAGACTTAGAATTATAATGTCGAGATGAGGTTATGATATCGAAATCATATATGTCGACATTTTATATATATCGAGTTATAATATCGAGTTAAGGTTATGATGTCGAGTTATTAATTCAGGTATAAGGTCGAGTTTTGTAGATAGAATATCGGATGAATTAATAATTGTAAAAGAATGTCGACATATGTTTTATGGTACAATTAGAAATCCTTCATAATTGCACTATAGAAATGCCGATATATAATGATGACGAGATGTATAAGGATGATTACTTACACTCGACATTTGATATCAAGTAAAGATCTCGACATTTTCCTGAATTGATGATATCGACATTGCTTCATAAGACATCGACATTTTATACCTTGTAAAGCTCGACATTTAATACTTTGAAGAGCTCGACATTTTATACTTTGTACAGCTCGAGATTATATACCTTGAAGATCTCGACATCTCCTCAACTAATGATCTTGAAATTTCTTAATAAAAGACTTCGACATTTTCCAATTTGAGATATCAAGATACATAGATTTCGACATGTGATAACTTAAAAATCTCGATATATATATATATATATATATATATATATACTCGATATTTAGAAATGCAATTAATTAGAATTGTGAAATAAAGAGAAGTGTGATATATATATATATAAAGGAATTTTAATCTCACATAAGTATTCAATATTTAGGGTTTGATATAAAATAACTTAGGGTTTCTAATAAAGGCTACGGATAAGGAACGCACATGCATAATAATAAAGCATGCATATCACATACGCATATCATTATAGGAATTTTATATTTACGGATAAAAATAATTATATAGGTCAGGAGTCCGATAAGGCAAGGACAAGGTCGCCTAAGCGAACGGAAAATAAGTGAAACTTGTGAGTATGATTTGCAACATGTATCTTATGTGCTTTATGTGTTTACATGCCTTATATGAATTAATTGACTAATTTGTGCTTTATATGCTATTTATGGATCGACGTAAATTATGTGACTGTATAGGGTTTGTATATGAATTTACGTGTCATATAGGGTATTTTTATAGCATTGCACACACATAAAATGAGGGAGAAACCGTTATGACTGCTACGACTACAGATGGTATAATACGGATGCTACGGCATATATCCCTACAAATCGGGTGATCTTACAGAGTCCTGTACAGGCAACACGTATCCCTACAAATAGGGAGATTACGACATGGTTACAGAGTCCCATGCATGGGCGTCGACTGGGCGTACAGTACAGTCTAGCTAGTCTATAACGGGAGTATCAAAATAAATAGACATATAGAAATGACATGTGATCCACGGATCCTATGAATGACCGTTATATGACATTGATTATATGAACGATGATTATATGATTTGAAATGGCATGGTTACAATATTGATGAAAAAGAATGGACTACTGTTTATTTTATTTGTTACTTGTATTAATTAACATGTTGCGATCATACTCTGAATCGGTGTCTTCACAGTTGTGTAGATAATTAGCAGACGGCGTAGAAAGCATATCATAGAGCATGGATTCAAGGTTGGCCAACTACGCTCTCCTCCTACTCCCCTCTGGTTCATCGTTAGCATATAGAATAGAAACGGTTTTAGACTGTTACATTTTGTGACTCGTATGATAGGTACATATATGTACATTATTGTGAAAGGAACTAGATCGGATGTACGCACCCGTTTTTGTTAAAGGAAATGGTTATGGAAATCGCGAAAAATTTTATATGAATATGTTATAGCTGCGTAAAAAGGTAATAGGAAACGGGGCGCTACATGTAGTGGTATCAGAGCCTAGGCTTTAGGTTCTGTAGACATTCGCATAGTAGGTACATGTTATGTTTGCCCTTAAACTTTTCTTGCATATATAGGCAAAGGGCAATAGGCGAACGAACGCATTTAGAACATGATGAACAAACAATAGAGGGAGGAGGAAGAACGGCCGTACCGGAATCCCATTCATCGCATACACTTAGACAGTATGAATCTGAACATCCCCTGACAATTCCCCGAGAACGACGATACGACAAATTGAGAAAAATGGGTGCTGTGGATTTCATGGGTACGACAGATCCCGCGGAAGTGGAAACATGGCTAAAAAGAACAGAAAGGATATTTCATATGATGCAATGCACCCCAGATGAGAAGTTCGATTATGCAGTCTCACTCCTTCAAGGGCATGCATATGAATGGTGGGAAACAGTCCCAGATAGTATGACCCAACCTCCAGCGCTGACCTGGGAAGATTTTCTAAGGGAATTTAATGATACATATATGCCCGAGGTCTACAGAGACCAGAAAGAGAAGGAATTTTTAGAACTCAAACAGGGAAACCGGTCCGTAAGCGAGTATGAAGTGCTATTTAATCAGTTATCTCGATACGCTTCACATATGGTTGCAAGTGAAAGAATAAGTGCCGAAGGTTTGAAGCTGGACTCCGTTATACTATTAGAAATCGTATTACACCATCAGATATGGAATCCTATGGGAAACTGAGGGCGGCGGCTATTCGCGCCGAAAGATTAGAAACCGAATCAAGAAATTTCCAGAGTAATAAAAGAAGGCCAGGAGAAGAATCATCAGGTGGGAAGATGAAAAAGACATTCAGTACACCTAGATCAGTGAGCACACAAAGTAGTTCCGCAAGGGGCAGTACGGGCGGAATGAGACCGGTCGGACGAGGAATTTCATAGACCATACCAGCATGTGAACATTGCGGGAAAAATCATCCTGGTGTCTGTAGATGGCTCACAGGCGAATGTTTTCGTTGTGGGCAACGGGGACACTTAGCAAGGAATTGCCCAACATTACAAACAGAAACCACAGTAGATCAATCAAGAGTCAGTGGAACTTATGCAAATCGTGGAAGAGGAAGAGGTCGAGGATCGTTTAACACAAGTTTTGGAAGAGGAGGCTCAGGAAGCCAAACTTATAGGCCGCCAGCACAAGCAAGGATTTTTACCATGACTCGTGAGGAGGCCAAAGAGGGATCGCACGTGATCACGGGTAAACTATTTATCTGTGATATTGATGCATATGTTTTATTCGATCCAGGTGCCACTCATTCATTCATATCACGAATATTTGCATCATTATTACCTGATAAACCCGAACCCCTAGAAGAGGAACTGTATGTTCGACTTCCAACAGGTGATGTAATTATAGTGAATACAGTATACTTAGAATGCAAAATGGTCAGTAAAGGGATAGAGATGCGAGCAACTTTGTCGTTATTCCTTTAATGGATTTCGACGTAATATTGGGCATGGACTGGTTGTCAAAATACCGGGCGAAGCTTGACTGTTTCAAAAAGGAAATTGAATTGGCCCCTATAGATCAAACCCACATGATATTTAAAGGAGAAAAGAGCGTACGTACGGCACATCGGATATCAAGTTTAGAAGCTTCTAAGATGATTAGGAAAGGATGCGAAGGATATATAGCCTATATTATAGATGCGCAGTTAAGTGGATTAAAATAGAAGATATTTCCGTAGTCAGTGAATATCCTGATGTCTTTCCCGAAGAGTTACCGGGGCTACCACCCAATCGAGATACGGAGTTCACTATTGAACTGCAACCGGGCACGGCGCCGATTTCCATTCCACCGTATCGAATGGCACCGATAGAATTAAATGAATTAAAGGTACAGCTGAAGGAGTTATTAGACAAAGGCTATATACGACCAAGTGTATCGCCTTGGGGAGCGCCTGTTCTCTTCGTCAAAAAAAGGATGGAACACTTAGATTGTGTATTGATTATAGACAGTTAAATAAGGTAACAGTGAAAAATAAATATCTGTTGCCTCGGATTGATGATCTATTTGATCAGTTGCAAGGTGCTAGGGTCTTTTCAAAAATCGATTTGAGATCAGGATATCATCAATTGAAGATTGCGGATGGTGATATTCCAAAGACGGCCTTTAGAACAAGATATGGACACTACGAATTTCTAGTTATACCGTTTGGATTGACGAATGCTCCTGCAGTCTTTATGGCATTAATGAATGACGTTTTTTCGACCCTATTTAGACCAGTTTGTGATCGTCTTTATTGACGATATTCTAATATATTCCAAGTCAAAAGAGGAGCACGAAGAACATTTGAAGATTGTACTTCAGACTTTGCGGGAAAGGAAGTTATATGCAAAGCTCTCGAAATGTGAATTTTGGTTAGATCAAGTAGTGCTTCTGGGACACGTAGTCTCTGGTAAAGGTATCCAAGTCGATCCCAGTAAAATTGAAGCAGTGATCAAGTGGGAGAGTCCTAAAAATGTAGCAGAAGTTCGTAGTTTTCTGGGATTGGCCGGATATTATCGGCGATTCGTAGAGAATTTCTCACTGATAGCCGCTCCAATGACGAAGTTATTGCGTAAAGGAGTTGTATTTAAGTGGACTGATGAATGCCAAAGGAGTTTTGAAGAATTGAAGGAACGATTAACAACAGCTCCTGTACTGACTATTCCATCAGGTACTGAAAATTTTATGATTTATAGCGACGCGTCGTACCAAGGACTAGGATGCGTGCTAATGCAAAATGGAAAAGTAGTGGCGTACGCATCTCGACAGCTGAAGCCACACGAAACATCTTACCCAACTCACGACTTAGAGTTAGCGGCCGTGGTGTTCGCACTGAAGATATGGCGACACTACTTATATGGTACTCCATTTCAGATATTTACTGATCATAAAAGTCTGAAATATCTATTAAGCCAAAAGGAATTGAATATGAGACAGAGGCGGTGGATCGAACTGTTAAAGGATTATGACTGTACTATAGAGTATCATCCTGGAAAGGCTAACGTCGTCGCTGATGCTTTGAGTCGGAAATCGTATGGTTCCGTCTCTTATTTATCGATTTGCTCTTTCTCAAGTTTGATTGATCTCAGAAAGATGAATACGGAGATGAAAGTAGAAGATACTGGTGCTATCTGTGCCTCGATGGTAGTTCGACCTATCATGTTAGATCGAATCAGACAAGTACAGTTTAAAGACGAAAAGCTAGTTAAGATTGCTGATAAAGTGAAACAAGGGTTAGGGAAGTCTTTTGTAATAGACGATAATGGAACTTTGACTATAAATGGCCGTATATGTGTTCCTGATATCGACAATCTTCGACAAGAGATAATGGAAGAGGCACATACCGCTCCTTATGCTATGCATCCAGGCAGTACGAAGATGTATCGGAGCCTTAAATCTCCCTATTGGTGGCCAAGGATGAAAAAGGATGTAGCTGAATATGTGCTGAAATGTTTAACGTGTCAGCAAATCAAAGCCGAACACCAAGCGCCAGTGGGTAAATTACATCCTTTACCTATACCTGTTTGGAAATGGGAGCGTATAACGATGGATTTCCTATACGGTCTTCCCTCTACGGCCAAGAAAAATGATGCCGTTTGGGTAATTGTTGATAGACTTACGAAATCGGCACACTTTTTACCATTTCGATGGGGTTCTACGTTAGAATATTTAGCAAAAGATACGTCAACGAAATAGTTCGGTTACACGGGGTACCTATTTCTATCGTGTCTGATCGTGATCCCCGATTTACTTCTAGATTTTGGGGCAGTTTACAGGAAGCGCTCGGAACTAATTACATTTTAGTACGGCGTTTCATCCACAGACCGATGGTCAGTCAGAAAGGACGATACAGACCCTGGAAGACATGCTTCGAGCGTGCGTAATCGAATTCAAAGGATCATGGGATGATTATATAGCGCTAATGGAATTTGCCTATAATAATCATTCCATTCAAGTATTGGAATGGCTCCGTACGAAGCCTTATACGGTCGGAAATGTCGTAACCCAATCTGTTGGGATGTGGAAGGAGAACAAGTATTGGAAGGCCCAGATTTGATCCAAGATACAATGGAAAAGATTAAATAGTCAAAAGTCGATTAAAAGCGGCCCAAGACAGACAGAAAAGTTATATTGATCAACACCGACGAGAAATGGAATACGAAGTTGGAGAAAAAGTATTCTTGCGAGTATCTCCTTGAAAGGTGTGTTGCGATTTGGAAAGAAAGGAAAATTAAGTCCACGTTACATTGGGCCTTATGAAGTACTTGAAAGGATTGGGCCGTTAGCATATCGATTAGCACTGCCACCTGAACTTTCACAGATACACAACGTGTTCCACGTTAGTATG
>JAPQWV010002030.1:0-66000 GCA_027422505.1 Craterostigma plantagineum | reverse complement strand
TTAATTTGGTTTGTTTCGGTTTTTTACAATTCGGTCGATTTTTTCTGGTTCGGCTCTTTTCGGTTCGGCCGGTTTTCAGTTTATCCGAAATTTGAACACCCCTACCACAAGAACTTCACTTCAACGCAAACATTCAAACGCATACTTTGTTGCAGCAGCCAAATGTAATGAAACATGGTAATTACTAACGAGTGGGAAAAGGGTTCTCTTTACAGACACATATATGAAGGTAATGCTCGGCGTTCATCAAGTTGTTCACTACCCAACCAAAAGGAATATCCAATCTCGGCTCAATTCCCTGAATGCGAACAACCATAAGCTCCGAGATATCTAACGTTTCTTCTGCGGTTTCTTCGCTATTTTCTGAGCTATCTTCGATTTTCATCTTTCTTAAAGACTCCTCTGTGAATAACTCGGGTTGAATAGATTTTAGAGCATCTAGCAACGTAAAGCATATTCCTGCCATAATTTTTTATTTAGAAGGAAAAAAAAGTGGCAAGTTATGGGAAAACTATAAGCAAAACTTGCTACTTACCTTCGCCTGGAAGGTCGACTGGACGATTTATGTAAGAAAGCTTATCCCATGTATCAACAATGGGGACATCTTCTAAATCGTCGACATCTTCACCAAAACTCCGTATGTACAGCCGGACGGGAATTCTTCCTGGCGAGATTAATCAATTTTTGAAAAGTGGATGATATATGTGCTGGAGAATAAATTGTGAGAAAAAAGAGAAGATTCTATCGAGAAATAAGCAAAGTCTAGAGGATGTACGGTCAGAAACTGTTTAAATTTCTGCCAAAGACTTGTTAAGTCAAATATCAGTTTCGAAAGGACTCACTCACCTGCCCTGATTGTCGAGGAAGCATCCACGTTGCTATTCGATTGGCGAGGCTTTGGCGTCGCGGTAGAATTCCATTTAATGGCTAGCTCATCTTCAAGGATGTTGAGCTTCAGTTTGGAAGCAACACGAAGGTAAGCTTCCAATTGGCCTGATTTTTTTAATACGATTTGTGGTAAAAGTAAAAAAGTCTTCTAAAAAAACTTATGAGAAACGCTACAGAATCAAACTGGTTTAAGATGAACTTATTACCATTTAAGACTGAGTTCCAAAGTTCAGTCTGATCAGATTGAGACATGTTGATAATATTTTTGCAGTTCCCATTAATAATATATGCTGCCTAGGGAGAAACTCATTAGGCAAAATCAGATAGAACGGCCATGGAAGATCTCTTCAGCTTTCTCACCAGGACCCGTAGTCAGACTTAAAAGTCCTGTTAATGAAACTTAATATTACCCTCCCACCGTATATTTCTGTCCGCGAAGTAAATTACAAAACTGCAAGGTTAGAGGTTAGAACAAAACCTATATAACATGAGCGGCCAAAAGCAACCTCCTTGGCAGTATCCTTTTTGATTGAACTCAGGCACAGTTGCATCAGTGTAGCAAACCTAAGTAGAAGAAATGAAAGGACAATATGGAGATTGACAAACTACATGCATCTGCTATGTAGATATTATATTATTTCGGTGACTGATATAAACAGATTGCAGTAGCGTAGTTGTGGTAGAGCTCGTGCATACTTCTTTTCAACAAATTCACATTTACATTCATACTCGGTGAAAGTCTTATCTTATACTGTCGTACGAAACGAATAGGAGACATAATGAATCATGACGAAATGTTAAATTCATTTACGTCTATTAACAGGCCAAACCCGTGGCAAATATTCATTTGTGACAGAACAATAAAAAATTTTGAAACCAAGATGAATCAGAAAAATACACAGGAGAGTCCAAATTCCGAGAGGTTGTTAATTAACATCACAATAACACTCGACAAATTACCTCTTCTCATACAAAGCGTCTACACACCGATCAAGCAAAGATTCTTGGTCCACCTCTACTTCCACTACATCGGAACCTGAGAGACCCATGTTCTCTGAGGGCATTTTTTATGTTGTCGAACTCACACTAGCAGTATCATCACTATCAAGCATTGCAGGATCCTTTTTCCGTGAGCTCTCTGTATTTTTAGAGAAAAAGTGTTAAACTATCCCAAAAACGCAATCATACACAAAAAACTTAATAGCTCAGGGAAATTACTAGCATCTAGACAATTTTGGCCCGAAGTTCAAGAATTGCGCAACACCAAAACTTCCCGGCACATACGAAAATTACTAGATATAATACGCCACTACTAATAATCAATTCCTTAAAAGGATAGAATAACCGATAACGAACAAGGTTTCAATGCGCATCCACTGTGAGATGATCACATAATCACTCCATATTCCCAATCACAAGAAACAGCCTTCAAAGAGACAGTTTTCAGAAGTACTAAATTAGTATCTCGAGGCGTTATAGTCACAGTCATCGATTAACTGCACACATCCATGAAAGATCTAAATGCTACTTCGAGTCATATACGGAGCAATGAACCGCGATCAAAATCCAGAAAAATATCTAACCAGACTACCTGCAGAATAATCACTCAAGTTACTTCCACACTAATCATAAACCCTAATTCTCCTCTACCATCAACTAAAGACACATACGCGAACACACCACAGAATCAAGAAAATCAACCTTTCAGCCGAACAAAACCCAACCGTCAAGTAACATAAGCCCCGATTTCTCAAGTCAGAAGGAATTAGTATTGAGGTTGACCATCCGAAGCTGAGCGGAAAAAGAACTATCGGAAATCGAAATCTATAAAGAAGGAATGAATTGAGCTGTAACTAGGACGGATTGAAGCTAAAAAGGTACTCGATGATGTGGTTGTGATATCACAGCAACAATAGATGTCCTTCAAATAGATCGATTCACAGAGTCTGACGCTGCGTTGTTCGAAGGGGTGAGCGCGGTGCGGTTTGGACGGTCTTTATAAGAAATTTAACTCGACCCAATGTATTGCGGTCTTTTAAAATATACCCCAAACCCGACCATAAAAATCTTAACCCGATAGATTGCGGTTTGCTTATGTGCGGTTGGGTTGGGGCGGTTTTCGCGGTTTTAATATTTATTTTTATCAAAATTAAGGTAACATTCTAAATTGTAGATAGAGCAAAAAGGTATACCATTAACCTATTTACAAATATAAAAGTTTATATATAGAAATGTTATTATCATAGTAATAAATAATAGTAACAGATAATAAAAGTTCGATAAAAAGCTTGATTAGAAGCCCATATAAAGGTGCCTCATTTTGATTTAAAAATTTCCCTTACAAGAAATAAATTTTTGATTTTAAAATTTTAACTTGCATTCTATAAACATCAAGTGTTGTAGTTCTTGATCTCACCGAATAAAAAAGGAGGATTGCATTGGATAAACACGTAATTTTTACTAGGTAATATTTCATTTCTATTAAAAAAATCATAATTTAGAACTTAGCTTTACGCAATGTATTATGATTAGGCCATGTCCTTGTATCCAATTCCCCTTTCCAAGAAGAAAAATATTTATTTTAATATTTTAACTAGCCTTCTATAAACTTCAAGTGTATAGTGTTGATTCCAATTCCGAATAAGGAGGAGAGTTGCATTGGATAAACATATAAAAAAAAATTTACTACATAATATCTAATTTTTTTTATGAAAAACTCATTTAGAGCTTAGCTTTGCGCAACGTGTTATGATGAGTCGATGTTCTTGTAGTGTAGTAATTAATATTTTTGGCCTCGCTACTGTTATGAGTTATATATATTATTTATGAATTTTTGGATAAAATATAGTAAAATTTTACTATATTTTTAAATGCGGTTGGGTGCGGTTTTATGCAGTTTTAAAAATACAAAACCAAACCCGATTGCAAAATATGCGGTTTTACTTTTTAAAATCCAAACCAACCCATCAAACCGTTAATCCGACACTTGCGGTCTGGGTTGAGTTGGGTTGATTGGGTGGGGCGGTCCGACGGGTTAAATGCTCACCCCTAGTTCGATTATAAATGCACGAAAATAGATTCATTATTATTTAATAGGAAATTAGGGTATGGAGAAGAGGAGATATACGTTTTTCTTAATGAAACCAATCAATATATATTCATCATACGTATAAGAACCCTTATAATTGCCGGCAAGTTAAATAAAAAAAACTATAAATTTGACATGTTTAACCCTATCTATACTCTTTCATTAAGCGCGAAGTCCTGATTTAACCTGTCAAATTAACTTTAATTTGGTCAGTAAAATTTTGATTTTTGGTATGTAAGATTGATTTGGTTTGTCAAAACTGCCAACATTTATACATAAACGGCGAAAACTGTCCACGTTCTTAACCGGGCTATTCTCATCCAAACTCATCTATTTATTTATTTACTTATTGTACTTTAAATTAATTAATTACTATTTAATCATTATTCAAATATTTATTAATATTTTTATAACAATATTATATAGAGTAGCACATACATAGGATGTGCTCAGTTCAATTACTAGTATTTATAGTTATCTGAAAGCATCTATATCAGGAATTCGCATCATGATTTGGTATTAAAGCCAGAAGATTTTGAACTAAATGGTATTAATAGTCCTAATCGCTTGCAATTTTGATGACATTTTGGCCTTTTTCTTGGGTGAGAGTTTCAGGCCACACGTTATCACGGTTAGGGCTGGGGAAATATATCGAAATACCGATATACCGTCCTTATCGTATCGAATCGTACCGAAAATATCGAAGATTTTGGTATACCGAAGTTTTTGGTAAGGTTGATACCGTACCGAAAAATTTCGGTACGGTAATGGTATGAAAATTTTAAAAATTAGGTATACCGAATATACCGAAATACCGAAATACTAAAATTTTAATATTTTATATATATATACACAACTATATATATTATATTGTTTCAAAAAAATATAAAATGGATAAAATATTATAAGGATCTTCATAAATTTATTTAGCCCATAAATTATTAACTATACCCAACTTTATAAGATTATTGAAAGCATGAAGATACAATGCAATTACTTTTTGTTAATCTTCACTACTTTTTTTAAATAGCCGTTTCGTTTTAATTAATATGTATGTAAAGTTGTATTTTGTGGTTATGCAAAATTCTTTGTGTTACTAAGGAGACTGACTAAAATATGTAAATTATTTAAGGTTATTTATGAATTAATTTTTTTTTTGTTTTGGAAAATTTGGTGTTAATAATCCATCTTATTGGGACCTAAGGAGTTTGAATTGACTAAAAAAATTCGAAAACAACTTAACGAGTTACGAACACGCATGGTAGAAAATCCTCGTGAATGGTGGTATGATACCGATACCATACCGAAATTTCGCTATGATACCGTATCGAAATTTAAGGTATACCGAAATTTTGGTATGATATTGGTATGAGTTTTTTCGATACCGAATTTCAGTACGGTAAACGATATCATAGTTTTGGTACGGTCTACCGTACCGAACCACCCCTAATCACGGTCGCGAATTTACGCGTTGGATTGGATTTTGCAATGGGATAAGGACATTTTCTATTATTCTTTTGTCGTTATATGCTTACTACGGAAATCTTTATATGAATCTTTAGATCCCTAAAGTGTGCTGGAGGTCCCTAAAACTTGTCGAAGGTCCTAAAAGTCTCTTTCACAATCTAACCTTATATTTTTTAAGGGAACTCATATTTTTACTAAGTTCTCTTAATAATTATCATAAGATAATTATTTCCTTAATTAGCCTGCCTAATTATTGTTCCACATCACCATTCGCACTCAACCTTGGCTTAGAAGTCCAACACCAATTCATCGTGTTTACTCACATTCAGCAACAATTTCCAGGTAAATCTCCATTGCTCTGAGGAATGAACTCAGTGCCTCTTACGAGAACAAGACAGATAACACAAATACCCAAAAGCAACAAAAACATGTAGTGATAACAATAACAACAAAACATCAATCGTTTATTCACACGGAAGCACTAAATCTCAGGCGTGAAAGAAAAACAATTGAATCCACAGCCCCACTTTTCAGGAGAAGAAGGGGACCTGGGCAGCCACGGCTAACTGTAAGATCCCAACAGACCCAACAACAGATTTCAGCTTACTGATCACAGAATGCAATTACTTAGCTAACAATTACTCTTTTTAGGTGATAATCAGGCATTCATGGTGGCGAAGGAGTGAAAGAAGAAGATTAGAGAAGAAGAGAAGAAGAAACAGGGAGAGAAACGTGAAGAGAGAGAAGAGAGAATTTGTAACTAATTTCATAGAGAATCACGTGATAGTGTTTTGCTTAAGTACAGCTCATTAGTAATATTAAACTGATAACAGAAATAGATAGATGGGTCACTAATGTGAGCCCAATATGGATAGGAGGGGCCATTTAATCTTGACCCAATAGCTTCTCTAGCCCAATAGAGTTTGACCCATCGTCTTTATTTTCTTCCAGACTTGTCATCGTGCAATCATCTTCTCCAATCTCCTTTCTAATCTCCTTAGACCTAACATTTCCCCTTCTTGAGACCATTCTCGTCCTCGAGAATTAAAGGTGGGAAAGTTAGAGCGAATGAACGCCAGATCTTCCCACGTCGCTTCCTCTGGTGAAGAGAACGCCCAATGAACCAGAATTTGTCGGATAGGGATCTTGCGCCGTACGACCGTTCTGCGATCAAGGATCTGTAAAGGTGCGATCTTTACTTCTCCCTGATTGTTGATGGGTGGTAGAATAGTCGTAGGTTTGTATTTCTTCTTGATAGCCTTCTTTAAGAGTGACACGTGAAAAACCGGGTGGATTTGACTTTCAGGTGGCAACTGTAATTTGTAGGCTACCTTTCCGATCTTCTGGAGGATGATGTACGGCCCATAGTATTTCTGGGCAAGCTTCATCTTTCTTCGGAGAGCCAATGATGTCTGTCGGTAAGGTTGTAATTTGAGATATACCTCTTCTCCTTCTTCAAACTCTCGTTCTGTCCTCTTCAAATCAGCATAAAATTTCATCCTTTCCTGTGCGTGCTTCAAGTTATCCTTCAGTATCTCGATTATCCTCTGTCTTTCTTGCAGGTATTCCTTGACATTCTGGTGAGAAACTCCAGCTATAGGTCCCAATGGGATTTGGGTAGGGGTGTATCCATAGAGAGCTTGGAAAGGCGTCATCTTGATGCTGCGGTGATAGTTGGTGTTGTACCAGAATTCTGCCAAGGATAGGTGCTTGAACCAGAGCTTGGGCTTAAGATGGCACATAGCTCTCAGGTAATTCTCCAAGCATTGATTCACCCTTTCAGTTTGTCCATCTGTCTGAGGGTGATAGGCGGTAGATAAATTCAATGAAGTACCTATAGCTTTGAAAAGAGTCTGCCAAAATTGGCTAGTAAAAATCTTATCCCTGTCAGAGATAATGTTAGAGGGCAGCCCATGTAGCTTGTAGATGTTGTCAATAAAATTTTAACCATAATTTCAGTAGTGAAAGGATGTGTGAGTGCTATAAAATGTGCATACTTGGTTAGTCTATCTACAACCACAAAGATGGTGTCCTTACCCTCAGACTTGGGAAGTCCATCTATGAAGTCCATAGATATACTATCCCAAGCTTGTGTGGGAATAATAAGAGGTTGTAATAAACCTGGATAGGCTGTGTGTTCAGTCTTGGTCTTTTGGCAAACATCACACTCCTTCACCCAGTTGGTGATGTCTGCCTTAAGCCCTGGCCAAGTGAAAAGTGATTTTATCCTATGATAAGTACCAAGAATGCCTGATGTCCCCCGATTGGAGAGTCATGAAGCTGTTCAAAGATTCTATATCTCAGCTGACATTTATTCCCTACACATAATCTGCTGTTGTGCCTTAATACTCCTTGGTTATAAGAGTATTCTGGAAATGTTGCAGGGTCAAGGAGCTTCTGTTGGATGACGGAACTGAAGTGATCATCCCCTTCATAACTTCCCTGAATCTCAGTGGCCCATTGAGGAATGAGAGCTCTCATGGAAGCACATTCGGGTATGTGTTGATCCCTTCTAGACAGGGCATCTGCAGCTGAATTTTCCTTCCCTTTTTTATATTGGATTTCATAGTCAAGTCCCATAAGTTTGGTTACCCATTTCTGTTGTAACAGGCCTTCCACCTTCTGCTCTAAAATGTACTTGAGACTTTGTTGGTCTGTTTTGATGATGAAATGCTGCCCCTGGAGGTAATGTCTCCATTTTGTAACAGCCATGAATAATGCCAAGAGCTCCATCTCATAAACTGACAACCCTTGATTTTTTTGACACAGAGGTTTGCTCAAGTAGGCTATGGGTCTTCCATTTTGCATCAGGACAGCCCCCAAACCCTTCCCCGAGGCATCCGTTTCAACCACAAATGGGATGGTGAAGTCTGGCAAGGCCAATACTGGGGCAGAGGTCATTGCTTCCTTGAGTTCAGAGAAGGCTTTGTCAGCCTCAGTGCTCCATAAAAAAGAGTCCTTCTTCAAGAGGTTAGTGAGTGGCCTGCTGATAGTTCCATAGTTCCTTATAAATCTACGGTAGTAACCTGTCAACCTAGGAATCCCCTTAAAGATTGATGTTCTGAGGAGTAGGCCAACTGATCATACACTCTATTTTGTCTTGATCTGTGGCAACCCCATGGTCTGTGATGATATGGCCTAGGTACTCAATTCTTTGCTGACCAAAACTGCATTTACTGCTCTTGGCAAATAGGGTATGGGTTCTCAGGGTGTTTAGGACTGTGGTTAGGTGTTGGATGTGGTCTGGGAGGGAATTGCTATAAATGAGAATATCATCAAAGAAAACTAGGACAAATTTTCTGAGGTAATCTTTGAAGATTAGGTTCATTAGGCTTTGGAAGGTAGAGGGTGCATTGCATAGTCCAAATGGCATGACTAGGAATTCATAGTGGCCTTGGTGGGTAGTGAAACTGGTTAGGGAAATGTGGTTTGGGTTCATCCTAATCTGGAAGTAGCCTGACCTTAGGTCAATTTTGGAAAAGTATTGGGCCCCAAAGAGCTCATCTAACAGCTCATCTATAACTGGTATGGGAAAGCTGTGTTTGATGGTAAGGCTATTCAAGTATCTATAGTCAATGCATAATCTCCATCCTCCATCCTTCTTTTTGACTAATAGTACGGGGGAGGCAAAAGGGCTGTAGCTTGGTCTGATTACCCCAGCTCTTAACATCTCCTGAACTTGCTTTTCTATCGCATCCTTTTGGGAGTGGCTGTACCTATAGGGGGCATGTTTTTGGGTATGGCATTAGGGATCAATTGGATTTGGTGTTCGATTTCTCTTCTGGGGGGTAGGGATTTAGGTTCTTCAAATATGTCAGGGTAGTCCTTGAGCAGCTCTTCCACCTCAGGGTGTGTGGAGCCTAGGGGTTGAATATTTAGGGACCATAGATCGCCTAGGTTCCTGCCCACTTCAGTCTTCAGGGCTCTTTTGACACTCATGGCTGTCAATTGATGTAGCTCTGCCCTGTCAGATAAAGCACTGATTGTGATTTTACCCTTTCCTGTACTAATGGTCAGTTGCATGTTTTTGAAGTCTAGAACTCCACTGTATTGTTTCAGCCAGTCCCACCTAGGACCATCTCACAACCTCCCAATTTGATCACTCTTATGGGTGGCTGAAGTTCTGCCCCTGTATTTGCCAACAAAACTCAGGGCAATAATTCTGGCTGAGTATTTCCCCCATCAGCTACACTAATCAACATAGGGTGGTGACTTCTTGTGTGCAATTCAGTCTCAGGGCTGTTTGCTCATCGAGAAAGCAATGGGTACTTCCACTATCAATGAGTATGTGCACTTCTTCTACTCCTACATACCCTTTTACCCTGAAGGTATTTGAATTGATGCTTCCAGCTATAGCATGTAGGGATACTGTCATATCTTCATCTTGTTCAGCTGCTACTTCCCACTCTACACTCTCCTGATGGTTAATTCCTTCCTCCTCCTCTGTCATCATAAGGTATAATTGTTTTTCTAACTTGCATCTGTGGCCTTGTACCCATGTTTCATCACAATTATAGCACAAGTTCTTATCCCTTCTAGCTCTCATCTCAGCTTCAATTAGGAGTTTTCGGGGGTGGATGGGTACGAGGGTTTGGGGCTGGTCACAGTTTTGGGTTGGTTATGGGTATAAGGGTTAGGGTTGGGTGGTTTATAGGGTGGTTTTTGGGGGTGGCTGAGCTTGTGTAGTGATTGAACTTTTTTAAGGATAGCTTCTACAATGGCTTCTTGTCTATTAGCTAGATAGATGGCTTGGGTTAAGGTTCTGGGTTTTTGGGCCATGACATACCCCCTATCTCTTCCTTCAACCCTCCAATAAAACTGGATGTAATGTAGTCTTCACTGAACTTCTGGTCATAGAGCAGCATGTAGGATTTCAGTTCCTCAAATTTATCAACATAATCCCTTACACTTCCAATCTGTTGCAGCTTATTGAATTCACCCACCATCATCTCTGGTTCCAGGTTGTCAAACCTTCCTAGCACAGCTTCAGGGAATTCTGTCCACATGGGGGGGTCTTTGTCCTCATATAGACCCTGAAACCATACTTCTGCCTTTCCTTCCAGGTACAACGAGGCAACCTGTACCTTCTGGAACTCATCCAAGGAGGTTACCATTTGAAAATACCTGTTGCACTTTTTCAACCAGGCTCTGGCTTCCATTCCATCAAATCTGGGAAACTCCAATTTGGGTAGGTAATGGTTAGGTAGGAAATTTGTGGGGTTCTCAGGGTTTAGGATATGATGGTTGAATGAGTTGGATTTAGGTAGGTTATAGGTGTTGAGGTTGCGGTGGGATGGTTCAGGTGGTCTTTCTCCTAGGATTGATTTGGATTTTGAGAAGGAATAGGTTTGGCTTTGGGATTGGTTTTGGAGCTGTTTCACAATCAGCTGAAGGGTCTGGTTTATTTCTCCAACTTGATGTTGAAGCTCCTGTTGATTTTGACCAAACACTTCCATCTTCTGATTTAGATGTGCAACATGATCATTCAACACTCCCACTGTGTCTTTGGTTGAGCTCAGTTCCACTCGCAGCTGAGTTTCAGCTACTTCCCTTTGAGCTATTTCATCAGCCAACAGCTTCTCATGTTTTTTCAGGGTATCCTGCACTTCTTTATGCCGGGTATTATGGTCTGCCATTGTTAGTCCGAGGAAGGTCGGCTCTGATACCAAACTTGTAAGATCCCAACAGATCCAACAACAGATTTCAGCTTACTGATCACAGAATGCAATTACTTAGCTAACAATTACTCTTTTCAGGTGATAATTAGGCATTCATGGTGGCGAAGGAGTGAAAGAAGAAGATTAGAGAAGAAGAGAAGAAGAAACAGGGAGAGAAACGTGAAGAGAGAGAAGAGAGAATTTGTAACTAATTTCATAGAGAATCACGTGATAGTGTTTTGCTTAAGTACAGCTCATTAGTAATATTAAACTGATAACAGAAATAGATAGACGGGTCACTAATGTGAGTCCAATATGGATAGGAGGGGCCATTTAATCTTGACCCAATAGCTTCTCTGGCCCAATAGAGTTTGACCCATCGTCTTTATTTTCTTCCAGACTTGTCATCGTGCAATCATCTTCTCCAATCTCCTTTCTAATCTCCTTAGACCTAACACTAACCTTCTTATAGTACAAAACCTCAGGCCAAGTGTAGCAGCAAAAGCAAATCAACCTTTGGTGCGCCAAAAGCAGTAAACATGCTTGATAGTTATGGTAGCAAACCGGCAAAATTTCCGGCCCGGCAAGGTCTCTATCTCCTCCCATCCCTCGCCGCCGGTCAGCTCCCACAGCTTGATGCTCCTCGAAATCCCACTTACCCCAAACTCCGCCGACCAAGAACAGCTTCTTACCTCCGTCGCTCGCCAGCCTCGCCAAGGTCAGAGATCCCGGCGGCAGGTCGATCTTCGGCTCCTCCGCTCATTTTCCCTTCTCGAGGTCGAAGGCGAGGCCTAGGCGTCCGTGATTCTCCGGCGGCGCGGCGAATAACAGCAGGGAAGTTTCGTAGAGGACGCCCCCCCTTTGGTCGTTGACGATCGCGGGATCGAAACCGTCCTCCACCTGCTGCCAAGTGTCGGACACCGAGGCGTACACTAGGGTTTTGATCGACGGTCCGATGGTGCTCACCATGAACAGCTTGAATCCGCCGGGATTTGAGATTAGGGTTAGGAGCTCGTAGCGAAAAGGGCGCGCAGGGAATTTCACTCGGCGGAGGGATCGGCTGAGTGGGTTGACGACGGCGAAGGAGAAGCAGAGGATACTGTTGGACGATGATACGGGTGGACACGTCAGCAATGGGTTGGGGCAGGTGAGGGACAAACTGCACCATGATTTTAGTACAGTGTTGTAGATCGTGCACTTCGGTGAGAACAAGGATGTGAGGGTACGATGAAGGAAGAGAAAGGTGAAGAAGATGAAAGAAGAGTAGTATTTGGAGATGAAGCATGGAGAGAATAGCAGAGAAGTGGAAGTGCTTGCAAGTCGATCTTAGGCCGAGGAAGGTTTTCAACGGAAGGAATTTGTGAGTATTCGTTCAAGGAGATGGTCTGGCAAACGACTCCATATTCTTGGATTCATTCGATGTTCTTCCATGGTTCTTTTTTTTTTTTCTGCAATTTTTTTTTCGTTTTTGGGAGAGGATTTTCTGCTGCTGTGATTACGAAACCATGGAGCTGTGTTGTATTTGAGATGGGACTACTAACCCACGCGCCATAATTTACACTTTTTATTATTCTTATTTATAATATATATATATGCAAATTTATACAGTCATCGCATCACAGAATAATATCAGTCATTGCTGATGCTAGCTGTCTGTGCCCAGTCTGATAGATAGGAAATATTTGCTCTCTTATATATATATATATATATATATATATATCGAGTTTGAAGAATTAAATCAACTGGCACAAAAGAAAAGGGACGATGATATAGTACGAGGTAGATGATACACACTATTGAATTTTTTATTTTGGGTTCGATTAGCTTCCCTATTTATATGTGATAGTTTATTGTAAATCAGCAGATTTGTCCGATCCTACTTCGAACATCCCACTGACCCATTTTGATGGCTCTAGCCATGAGGCCCTATATTAGACATGGGCTTATAATTCTTACAACTGGTTTTTTTTTCGGGCTTATTTATGACATATTTTTAATTAATTAACTGATATATTGAAACTGATTGGGCAAACTAATCATGATAAAGGAATCCAATTATTTTATTTTAAGCACTTTTATTTCACCGAATTCAGCTTGGGTTTTTTTTTTTTCGTACTCATTGTTGTGTTTTAAAATGTTTTAGGTACACTGTCTATCATTAGGTGTTTATTATGGTACGTTGAATTTTTTCCTTTCTTTGTTTACTTATACTTGATTGTTTATTATTTATAGATAACTTATATATATTATTCTCTCTCACTGATTTTGTGTATCAGTCGTCCAAGGAAAGGCGGGAAAAGGAGTTAAGGTATGGATTATTTACGTTATGACTGCGTTTATTTCTAATGATAAGAAAACGTTATACTCCCTCCAATTTTAATTGGAAGTCGTTTAAGGATTTTTCACATATATTAAGAAATATAATAAAATGTCTAATATACCCCTAATTAATTGCTTAAGCCTATTTAATATACTTACTGTCTATTTATTAATTGTTTGATCATTAAAAGGGTAAAGTTTTGGAAATATGTTAAATATTTGTATTGAATCTGTAAAGCGACATCTAATTAGAAACAAAATTAGAGATGTAAAACGACTTCTAATTAAAATCGGAGGGAGTATAAATTTATCTTGAGATAATAAACTTGGCTTTTGAGATAATAATCTTGAGATAAGACCGTTCAGTTTCTATTGGATATGAAAATGATAAATTATCCTACAGATGAAAATCTACTAATATAACCTTCTCACAACGCATTGCAAGTCTGCAACATCAAAGAATTCTCATCCGCCATAGACAATCCATTCCAGAAAACTTATGGCGTCAGATCTTCCTCCAACACCTTGTCCACCTTTCGGCATCTCTCTGTTCGCTGGATTTTTCTCTTCAACAGCTCGAGTTTATCACAGTGGACTTAATCGCATTAATAACCTTCTCAACTTTTCCAATAATGAAATCCACCTTCGCAAAAACAGAAACCTCCGGCCATGTGATTGCAAGATAAGAACGTCTCGTTTTGCGAACCAGTCGATTTCATATTCATCATGCGCGCAACTCTTGAAGAACTTGAAGTGGGTTTTCTGAAAAAAAACAATTGGGAAACGAAATCATTTGAGGGTTTTAACATGAGGAGGGTACTCTGGTTTTTTCGCACTTAATATGTGGGTTAGATAAATTATCCTAGCGAAGCCCATCAGTAACTTATGTTGGATTTGTCTGTTTATAGTAGTGTGCTGGAGTTTTATAAGGCTTTATGCAATGGACGTTTTTGGAACATAACACTATTAGAATGGATAAATAAGACTTATCTTTCTTTATCTTACGAACTAAACGGGGCCTATAATGTTGTTCATTCGGTAAAAGTAGAACCGAATCGAACCGAATTTTGGATAACCGAAACTTTCGATTTCAATTTTTATGAATCAAAAACCAAACTGAACTTAATTGGTTCGGACTAAAATTTCGGTATCAATTTCTAAGAATCGAAAATCGAATCGAACTTAATCGGCTTGGTTCGGCTTCAGTTAAAACTGATTTTTTCGGTTTAAAAATCGAAAAGCTGACTGAGTTTATTAAAAAAAATGGGCCAAAACTGTAGATGGGCTAAGTCCAAATTCGAAACTATTATATAAAATTGCTCCAATCCCGAATAAAACTCCTAATCTATGGCATATATTGCTAACAATTTACCACTACGCCACAAAAACAAATCTTATCAATTAAAAAACTATTTATACTCATACACAATTCGATACTTCGGTTTTTTTTTTTCGGTTAACCGAAATAACGAACTGACAAAACTATTCGGTTTTTCCGTTTTCGAAAACCGAGATCCTAACCGAATATTTTTTTTGATATTCGGTTCGTACCGAAATTTCTGTTTCGGTTAGGTTCGGTCGGTTATTCGACTTTTGAACACTCCTAAATGTGTCTGAATCCATATTATAAAATAATATATCATAATCTTTTTTATGGACAGTAACATCTACGAAGTGCTACGTACGGAGATAGTACGTTTTTTTAGCGGAGCCACCATAGTCGATTTTTCTTTCTTAGCGGAGTATCTGTCGTTGGTCGGAAACCAACGGACAACGTCATCATGTTCCTACGTGCATGCGGTAGCATGTACGGAAATGATCTACCGAATATGTGGGCTACGACCCAATCGGCTACCGGAAGGAGACTTTTACTTTGACGTTCAGGATCCATTCGATCACTTATACGATGTCTGCCCGGGCCGTGAACAAGTTGCGCGGTTGGAAGATAAGCGTCGTAGTTCGATGGGATTGGGGACTAAGGTCCTTATGATTCTAAAGTACATTCGTAAAATCGGATTGCTTTCCCAATCAGCGTGCGTCGATCCTCAAGAGAGGAATTTAGTAGCAGAATTTATCCATTCGGTGAGAAAATATAGATTTTAATATGAATTAATTAATAAGCTTTTATGTAATTTATTTTTTGGTTGGTTGCATGCGTAAGATCATAGGAATACGATAGAATGGTATGAAAGGTTGACAATTGAACAAGTGGCCGAGCCTCTAAAAAGTTATCCGATTATTGCGGTAATTCGGTCTCACATGAGCTTTAAAAGCTGTAAGCAGGTATGCTAACTAGTTATAATATTTGAGTAAAGGTATAAATCTTTATTGCATCTTTCTTACGAAAATTGTAATTAGATGGCCTACGACGGCCCAACCCAGGATGAGATAGATCTATACATCAAGGAAGAAAAGTGCTCTTCCCACACCGTCTTATTAGTCGTAGTTTTGTGTCGAAGACGGCACATGGAGAGGAGCGATATTTTATTGCTCAGAACTCCTATGGGACTGGGTATGGCTTTAAAGGTTACGTGGCCATCAAGGTTGACCCGAGTGAATTCCTTGAGTTTTGGATGGTGATTCATACTTCTAGTATGGATAAATGGAAGAAGGTATGTATTATATGAAGGCTATATTTATTTGTATTTTTATCTTATGGTATGGAATTTTTTAATATTTGAATTATTTTTTCTACTATATAGCACCGCCGCGGGTACAAACGGAAAGAACCACCAAGCTCAGGAAACCAAGAGCGCCATGGACTTGACGTAATTGATACATGATGGTTCGATCTTTACCCCCGTTTCTTTTATGATGTTTTGAGCAAGGTGTCGACATACTTCTTCTTGGGCTTTTCTTATTTCGTCAATTACTTGGGACTCGTTGTTGGCACCATTTGTTCTATGTCTAGTCTCATATCATCTACTTATAATCATCCTTGTTCTTTGCAGGCAAGCTACCCTGATTTCTTTCTGGAGAACATTTCTGTGAAGATATCTCATGTGGACCAAATCTGACCTTTTCAGTTATCTTATCTTGTGAATCCGGAAAGCGTTTGAGCAGAAATTTTGTAGGTCTATGGAAAGCCTTTTAGTAAAACTGACCTACAGATAGCCCTGACATACTCAATTTTCCAGCTTTGATTTAGACGTGGTTTAATGCATTTTGGTGTGGATCTCAATCTAATATTTGTAAATTGTTGCATCGCACATCCCCAATAACAACAAAGTGAGTGCCCCACTCCTTGTTAGCAGAAGTTCGTGTTGCTCATTTGAGACGGAAGCAGCGAGAGATGAGTCAATGCCTTCATATGATTTACGTGTCGAGATATCTAATCAACGACGTATTCAGGCATAGGAAGTGGTTCACTAACGTACGTGCGCTGTAAGATATTCTAACCTCGATGCAGCAGTTCATCTCCAAGCAGCCTTCAATGAGGTTTAAGAGAAGGAGCAAGACATGATGCATTTCCCAGGAACTAATAATTGGAAATATTCATTCTCATCCCACATATCTATACTTCCAATCACTAGTCACTAATTTCTGAGTTATTTTGGAAAAATAGAGTTAGCAAAAACTAAAACCAACATTTTTTACAATAGATAGAAAGAAAAAACAGAATCACCAACATACTATTCAAAGCTACCATTTTTTTTTTCGTCTGTAGCGCCAACAGAAGTAGAACGTACCCTCATTCATATTCAGCACGACATTCGTCACAAACATCTGACTCTCCAAAGCAATGGAAGATATCATCGAACCTTTCGCCATGGAGAAAAGAAAAACAAATTAGTGTCTTTTCTCTTCAACTTCGAACACGAATTATTCTTGCAAGTGTACATACTCGAAAAGCAAGCTGATTCTCAGGCGAATAGGGGTCATAATCATCATCGTGTCCTGAAGGCTTATCAACTCCTTCTGCACCGGTCTCCTAGAAAAATATATGCCGGTAATTAGTTAGTTCGAACAGAACGCATGACCACCCATCGGCGATTAAGTTCGGCGGGCAATAAATTGACCTTGATCTCATAAAGAAGAACTTCATGAGCCTCATCAACAACACCTCGAAATAGCGAGGTTCATCAGCTACATCAGCATCTCGGGCCGTGAATGTAATTAGGTCAAAAAAATTCCACTTGTTGAGCTTGATTACCTTCAACTGAATATAATTCTTGTTCTGCAGTCACACAAAAACACAAAATTTTCATACGGTGTAATTGGAAAATCGACGATATATATACAACGAGAAGTAAAGTACCGTACATTTTTCTATTATAGCAATCCAAGCACTTGTTGACCTCATCCTTTAACCTCCTGCTATCCAAATTTTTATAGACGGTTATCGCTCCACCAGTTTCGTACATTTTGGGATCAAAATAACGATCGCACATCTGCCAAACACAAACAAAAGCAACTTTAGTAGTATTTTCCAATGTGGTTTTCGCGAAATTTTGCAGGAAATTTCATTGACAAAAATTAAAATTCAAAAACTACACAAGGCATCAAAACATGCTAGTAAGAAGAAAAGAACCTCGCGCAAATATCCCTCGGGTATATACTCTATCGTAGACCCAGTATATGTATCCATCTCCCTGAAAAATAACAGCAATCAATTATTTGTTTGTCAGTAATTGCTCATAGTTATCCGTAAGAGATACTCAACTGCATAAGCACACCAATACACAATAGTTTCAAAAGATTTCGATGTCTTTCAAAACCATAAATCAAACACAAACCCGATGCCGAAAACTGCCCAAAACGATTATCAACAGTTCCGTAAAGCTGTCATGAGATCAATTGAAAATAGCTAGTTTCAAAGTCCTCCAATGAAATAACAGAAATTCCAGTTTTTGCTGCAGAAGCTTCAAACGATTTCATAAAAAAATTGTAGGAATAGCAAATTGAGGTTATTCCAGAGGCTATGAATAATAGCTAACCTTTCAACAGAGATCGATTCAAAGCCATCCAGTCAGTACAGATATAGATATGTTAAAACAGAGAAATCTAAAAGACGCAAAAACAGAATTTGTTTGAACAAAAAGTCCGCATTAAATCACAGAAATATCGAATCGAGCTGATTCTAGTGCCAGTGAAAATCTCAGCAAGTTGTCTTTCCACGTAAACCCAATTTATAAAAATTCAGACACTATACCTAGGTCAAATTCGAAAATCACAGAAGCTGCGGAGAAATATAATTCCAACGAGGAGTTTATAAAATGAATCAGATGAATTAATAATGAGATTAGAACATATAGCTTAAACAAGATCCGAATCGTACCAGAATCGCAGCTTCGAAGGTCTCTGCTCCTTTTTTTTGTTTTGTTTTGTTTTTTTTTTTTTTTCACACACGCTCGAAAGTCTTTTGGTATGGAAAGACAATTTTTTACTCATTTCTGTTCATGCCCTAGTAAAGTTTCCGTTAAGTCGTCAGTCCTGTCAGAAAATGGTTAAGTTTAAGGGACCTACTTTTGTAAAAAAACAGAGTAAAGGACCCAAAATATACATTGACGAAAATACCCCTTGCCCTTTTTCCCAGCGGGAACTCGCGACATGCTGTTTTGTCTTATATGAAGCGTTACTTTTACTTCTTTATTTGTTACACAGGTACAATATATTGTTACTATAGAAAATAGTTACGTTATTTTTCAACAATATTGTGTTACTTTCCTACTGCAAAACGTTATCAACAGGATTTTTTTTCATTTAACGATTGAACTCATTTTTCTTACACTGAATCGATCAAAAAATTCGACTACTCCATCCAACCGATTCGACGTGTCATGTTGGATTCATTATGACTTGGACGACGAACGAGGTAGTTGCTTGTCTAATTAGGGTGCAAATTCGAGAACATAATGGTTAATTGAATCTTGATTTTGACATAAATTGCAAGTAATCGGTATAAATTCGATGTACCCATGAGAAATCGAGTCTATTTTACCTTATTGAGTCAAAAACGCCGATATTTATGCAGTTTTCATCTGCTTTTTAGTGTCGTTTGTGGTTTACGTTATATTTCTCGCGGTGCATTTGCTTGAATGCAGAATGTGTTATTTTCGACTAATAAGTGTTATTAAAGTTCATCGGTATGTGTTACTAATAAGTCATATATGGTTATTAAACATGACACTTGTTATTTTATTTTCTGTTTATAAGTATTTCTTTTTTACAATTTAGGGAAAATATAATATACGTTTCTTGCAACTAATCGATATATATTCGAGGTACCCATGAGAAATTGAGGTCTATTTGACCTTATTGAGCAATGACGACGTGATTAATGCACTTTTCATCTTGTTTTTAGTGTCGTTTGTGATTTTCGTTTTATTCCTTTCGATCCATTACTTGTATATACAGACTGTGTTATTTACGACAAACAATGTGTTATTACCTCTCAGCGACATGTTACTTCTAAGTCACAATTTGTTATTAACCATAAGACATTTGTTATTTTTTGCTATGTTATAAGTATTTATTTTTTACACGATTTAGGGAAAATATAATATACGTTTCTTGCAACTAATCGGTATAAATTCGAGGTACCCATGAGAAATTGAGGTCTATTTTACCTTATTGAGTCAATAACGACGCGGTTTATGCAGTTTTCATCTGTTTTTTTGTCGCTTGTGATTTTCGTTCTTTTTATCCCGATCCATTATTTGCATACAGAATGTGTTATTTAAGACAAACAAGACATTATTAACTTTCAGCGATGTATTATTTTTTAGTCAACATTTGTTATTACCCTGAAGACATTTGTTTTTTTTGTGAGACTTATCAACATTCATATAAAATTGACGATAATTTCAACATATACGGTCATAGCATCTGCAATCTTAGCAATTTCTATGATTTGGGTTTATCACATATAATAATATCGATAGTTGACTTGGTTAAACCCATTTAGAATTAATATTGCTTTCTCTGTTGCTGATCCTCACGAGCGCGACGGTGTCGGGACCGAATCTTAAAATTTTGTCGACGCAAACAATAAAATATATGTACAACGAAGCATGTTTCTAGTTGAAATTGAAGGTAACACACGTAGATTCGAGAGACCCATAGCCTTAAAGTTTCTCGCGCCACCGGTTTCTGAACTGTTCGGCGTGATATTACAAAAAATTTCTGGACAGTTTAATGTGGTACCCTTAAGGGTTTAATTGTTACCATAAAGTTTTATTTGTTATAAAATGCCGTCTATGCACTAGGGTTTCTAGATAATTGGTTATCGTCTATGCGCTAGGGTTTTTGGGAAGTTTTTGGGGTTTAGGACTTACGGGTTCGAGGTTAAGATTAAGGGTTTACGACATGAAATTTTGGGAGAACGATCCACGACTTGTGCAGGTATTCTACAACCTTAAAAAAATTTTGGGGTTCGTGGTTTAGGTTATAGGGTTTAGGGTTTCGGGCTTCGGATTTAGGGTTTTGAGCTTGTATTTTGTGTTTGTGGTCTATAATGTTATTCGTACTTTAATGTTGATGTTTATCGTGGTGCAATTCATAATGTTATGTTCCATTGAAAGATGTAATAGTCTATGTTTTGCAATGGAGGACTATATATTTATATATCTATTGAGATCAATATTCGTCTATTGACATCAAATTTCGCTTAATGTGTCTTTCAAACGAATGTGGTGATTAACTTCATCAAATTATATATTTACATGAACATCCATATTAAACATCCAAAATAAAAGTGTATTTTTGTACGAATTAATCGAATTATTGGCGTGGTATTAAACAACATTTATGAGGTATCAGTATTGATCAATGTGTTATTAGGTGAGTTCGTGTTGTTTTTTCTTACCTAACATGCGTTATTATTTCCAATTATTGTAGTACAATTTGAGAAAGTCTGTAAATATTCTCTGACAATTCTGTTAAATTCTCTGACGGTCCAGAACCTTCTAGAATATTCTCAATGAAGTGTCTTTTTTACATGTATATGTGTTATATTTGTTGGGTAAACTGTTACTCACTTAAAAAAACGTTTTTAGTCTTAGAGAAAGCTAAATTTTCTCAAAAAAATTCGTCTTGATTAGTAAGACCCATCTGAAATTGAGGACGGAAAAGCTTTATTCATCACAAACGCTGAGATTTATGCAATTTCATCTGTTTTTTAGTGTCGTTTGTGATTTTCGTTTTATCCCATTCGATCCACTACTTGTATACAGAATGCGTTATTTACGACAAAAAGGCTTTATTATCTTTCAGCGATATGTTACTTCTAAGTCAACATTTGTTATTAACCATAAGACATTTGTTATTTTTGGTTATGTTATAAGTATTTCTTTTTAACACGATTTAGGGAAAATATAATATCCATTTCTTGCAACTAATCGGTATAAATCTAGGTACCCATGAGAAATTGAGGTCTATTTATCTTATTGAGTCAATAACGACGTGATTTTATGCAGTTTTCATCTGTGTTTTAGTGTCGTTTGTGATTTTCGTTTTATTCCTTTCGATCCATTACTTGTATACAGACTGTGTTATTTACGACAAACAATGCGTTATTACCTTTCAGCGACGTGTTACTTCTAAGTCAAAATTTGTTATTAACCATAAGACATTTGTTATTTTTTGCTATGTTATAAGTATTTATTTTTTACACGATTTAGGGAAAATATAATATCCCTTGCAACTAATCGGTATAAATTCGAGGTACCCATGAGAAATTGAGGTCTAGTTTACCTTATTGAGTCAATAACGTGGAGATTTATGCAGTTTTCATATGTTTTTTAGTGTCGTTGTGATTTTCGTTTTATCCATTTTGATCCTTACTTGTATACAGAATGTGTTATTTACGACAAAGCATGCGTTGCTACCTTTCAGCGTCGTGTTACTTCTAAGTCAACGTTTGTTATTAAGCATAAGACATTTGTTATTTTTGGCTATGTTATAAGTATTTCTTTTACACGATTTAGGGAAAATATAATATCCGTTTCTTTGCAACTAATCGGTATAAATTCGAGGTACCCATGAGAAATTGAGGCCTATTTTACCTTATTGAGTCAATAACACGGAGATTTATGCAGTTTTCATTTGTTTGTTACTGTCGTTTGTGATTTTCGTTTTATCCATTTCGATCCATTACTTGTATACATAATGTGTTATTTACGACAAAGCATGCGTTATACCTTTCAGCGTCGTGTTACTTCTAAGTCAACATTTGTTATTAAACATAAGACATTTGTTATTTTTGGCTATATTCGTTATTTCTGACGATTAAGCTGCAAATTAGATATAAAAAGCATACCCACGATCAATTAACAATAATTTCAACATATTAGGTCATAAATTTTGATATTTTCGGCTACAGTCTCAATGATTTCTGTTATTTGTATGTAGCAGTTTTTTTCTAGCTTCCATAGATCTTTTGAAGATTTTTTTCAATCTCAACGATTTTTGTTTATCATTTTCGGCTACAATATCAACGATTTCTGATGATTAAAGCTGCAAATTAGCAAAACAAATCGAGTTTGAAGTTTTTTTAAAGAAGATTTGAGCTTGCAACGAAATCGCTCGTTGGAGAAGACGATGGCAAAAGATTATAAATTTCGCATCTGTTAGAGGGTATATATGTCATATCGCATAGTTGGGTTTTTTACTCTAAGACTTTTGAAAAGTAGGTCCTTAACTCTTACTGAAATTTTATTGGGGCCTGAACCTACTTAACATGTTAACGGGGCCTGACTGATAATTAACCCTTAAATAATCAAGCTGGGTGTAGAGTTGGTTAAGTGGGTTAGCTTATAAAATTTATTTTGAGTTGGGCTTAACATTAGGCCGAAATTTAGTTAAGGTGGTTGAGCCATTACATCTACAACACTGCACTATTCAATAAATAAATCAAGAGAAGGCTGAGATATACCGAGCGAATGGCAAAACTGAATTTTTTAAAAAAGAACTGCAGATGTAGCTACTTTTTAACAATGTTGCAAAACTAAACAAACTTTGTTAGTTTTGATTGTTATTGTTTTTATTTCCCCACAAAACTATTCAAAATTACAAGTCTTTAATCTCATTATTTCAGATAAGCATTATTTATGATAATTATATTTTTCGCCCCGATTTATTTTACTTTGTTTGAACTAATTATTCTTTAATAAAAACCCTTTAATAGTATTGCTTGCAGACGTCTGGCACGAGCCTTTAAAAGAGTGAAGAGTCTCATCTTTATCATGATTATTTGAAAAATAAAAGAAAAGGAGATCAAAGAATAAGAAAACAGGCGAACCCTACACTTAAAGTATTGTCATTGAGGAACAATCGCATAACAATCTACTACAGCCCTGCGAACATGTCATCGTTTACCAATTTAGTTTCTCCGTAATGTTCATGTAATTGATTCATTTTCAAAAAATGACCTTTCGTTTGTCCGTGACATTCATTTTTTTCCTAGTCCGGTTTTCAATTTGCACATTATGCCGAATTTAATTAATTGATGCTATATTGTGGTGATAATTTTATAAATTGGATCTAAAAACATAATTATCTTTAAAATAATGCTTATATGAAATAATGAGAGTAAAGAATTTTAATTTTTAATAGTGGTGAAAATAAAAACATAAATATTTAAATAGAAAGTTGTCCAGTATTGCACATTATTAAAAGTTAACTACATTTGCAATTATATTTATTAAAAACTTCACTAGTTTTGGTATTCCTCACGAGATATATGAGCATAATTAGGCTTGAACGAGCTAATCGGAAGGTCGACGTGGGCGTTTTTATCACACTTCATCGTTTTCATTAATTATGTTTGTCATTCATGCTTTGAAAAAGAGAGTCATATTTACGTACACTCATTCTATTACAAGATAAACCGAGCTCATATGCACATACTGTATGTTTTTTTGTGTATATTATATATATGAATGATTAAATCGTGCCAAGGTGCTTCTCGAACTATTGAAGCATTGTAGAATGGTTCAAAATCAGGTCCATCGGACATTGTTACCCCGTGATCATTGAAAAATATGAAACTGTCGCAAAACTGCCGTAAAACGTTTGGTTTTGTTGTTGAAACCATATTATAACACAAAAAATAATCAAAACGGCTTAACTTATCATGCAAATGACTTAAATAGATAACATATATAAACATAAAGAAAATACGTTTATCATCTCCGCCTCCCGTTCCTCTTCTTCTCCTCGAGCTGCGCGAACACCTTCTCTTCGCGGATCTCGATCTGGGCCATGGACGACGTCGACGAAGTCGCCGTCGATTGCGGAGTCGGTGGGGAGAGAATGGGGGAGCACTTTGCGAGACAAAGTGAGGCCTCTTCCTCTTCGTGGACTGCATGGGCTTGCGCCTTCTTGGGCTTCGACCAGCACTCCCGGGCCCAGTGGCCCAGCTTCCACAATTTCGGCACTCGTCACCTGCGCGCTTGTTCAAAGTAGCCGGCCCACTCGACTCGCCAGCTCGCCCACGACCGCGCCCGCGTCGGCCGCCTCCTCTATTCGCGCCACGACCGCGTGAGTGGTTCTCCGCCTCTCGCTTCTTTCGTTGCGCGTCCCACTGCTCCTCAGTGAGATACAGCTTGCCCTCCTGCTGTAGTGACGCGGGGGTCCATTCAACTCCTCCTCCGCCTCTTGCAATCGCCCGGTGAGATCGGCGACCGTCATGGTGGATGGATCGAGCAAGGTCTTGATCGCAATCGCGATCTGCTTGAAGCGAGGAGGCAGACTTCGTTGCATCTTGGCTACGATCTCCTTTTCCTCCATCTCCTCTCCTAACGTGGTGAGGTGCGCCGCCATGCCATTGAGGCGTAGCTCGAACTCCTCAACGGTCTCGCCGTCATTGAACGAGGCGAGGTCGAATTTGCGACGCAGCTGTTGCGCCGTTGCCTTCTTCACACGATCGTCCCCGATCCTCATGGTCGCGATCGCGTCCCAGGCCTCCTTGGCCGTCTCCTTGGAGCCGATCGTCGACACCATCTCGGGCGGGACCGCACTCACCAACGCATCGAGCGCCATCATGTCTTCCTGCTCATCGGCAGTGCCCTTCTCGATGGCATTCCATAACGCTCTCGCCTTCAACTTCACCTTCATCATGAGTGCCCAATCAGAGTAGTTGGTCTTGGTGAGAACGGGGTAGCTATTCCCGCCGCCCACCTCACAATCACTCTCTGGATCACGGTGCCGGAGGCATCGGCTTTCTTGCTCCCATCGCCTACGATCACGGCGCCGGAGGTATCGCCTTTCTTGCTCTCATCGCCCATGGTCCCTGGATGAAACTCGCTCTGATACCAGTTGTTGGAATTGAACTCACGCTAACACAGTGAAACACGATTGATTTGTGAAGCTGAATCGACTACGGTTTCTGTAGCCTCTGTACTGCTTAAATAGAAGTTTACATGGAAACTAATAAATGCCTACAATCAGGCGACTAATTTAGCCTACGCTAATAAGGAAAAGATAATGCAATCATATCCTAATCTAATCTTTTCCTAATCTAATAAAGGAAAATGGGATCACAAGGATTATTTCCTAACAATAAACGCAGCCGTAACGTAAATAATCCATACCTTAACTCCTTCACCGCCTTTCCTTGGACGACTGATACACAAAATCAGTGAGAGAGAATAATATATATAAGTTATCTATAAATAATAAACAATCAAGTATAAGTAAATAAAGAAAGGAAAAAATTCAACGTACCATAATAAACACCTAATGATAGATAGTGTGTACCTAAAACATTTTAACACACAACAATGAGTACGAAAAAAAAAAGCCGAAGCTGAATTCAGTGAATTAAACGGGCTTAAAATAAAATAATTGGATTCCTTTATCATGTTTAGTTTGCCCAATCAGTTTAAATACATCAGTAATTAATAAAAAATATCTCATAAATAAGCACAAAAAAAAAAAAAAACCAGTTGTAAGAATTATAAGCCCATGTCTAATATAGGGCCTCATGGCTAGAGCCATCAAAATGGGCCAGTGGGATGTTCGAAGTAGGATCGGCCCAATCTGCTGATTTACAATAAACTATCACATATAAATAGGGAAGCTAATCGAACCCAAAATAAAAATTCAATAGTGTGTATCATCTACCTCGTACTATATCATCGTCCCTTTCTTTTGTGCCAGTTGATTTAATTCTTCAAACTCGATATATATATATATATATATATATATATATATATAAAAGAGCAAATATTTCCTATCTATCAGAGTGGGCACAGACAGCTAGCATCAGCAAAACAAAAACACAACGGATTGCCCTTCACATTACGTTCATCTACCTCGGTACTATATCATCATCCCTTTGTACCAGTTGATTTAATTCTTCAAACTCAGATAAAAAAAAAGGGAGAAGCAAATATTTCCTATGAGACTGGGCACAGCATCGGCAAAACAAAAACACAACAGCAGCTGAAGTTTACACACAACATGGATTGCTCTTCACATTGCGTCAATCGACGGATTCGTTACTTTTTACCGAAGTTTTCGCAGACATATGAAAATATGAAAGATAAAGGATGGATAAAACAAGGAGAAGCAAAAGGAGGTCGACCAATCAGAGTTATGATCAGTATGGGATTTTGAACGACAAAAACCATTAATGCCGAAAAGATGGATATAAAGTTTTAACACAGACGTCTGAAAATACGAAGGAAAAAGGATGTATTGCATTACCGTATGTGACCAAGCTATTTGCGTGCCAGCAGCTGGTGAGAAGAGTAGAACATTTTTCCTTTATTGAAGCTGCAGCAGATCTCGGAAAAAGGGCAGAAAGAGCGTCGCGACTCGTGCCTCTGTGTAGGTATGCATGTATATATAGCCTCTGTGTAGGTGTATGTGTGTTATATATACAAGAAAAGAGAGAGAAACAGATATAGAGCTGTCTGTGTAATGTGTGTGCATGCAGAGTAACAAACTCTGAGCACCCACTACGGCACAAGGACTGATATTATTCTGTGATGCGATGACTGTATAAATATACAAATTATTATATATATATCTTATAAATGAAAATAATAGAAAGTGTAAATTATGGCGCGTGGGTTAGTAGTCCCATCTCAAATACGACACAGCTCCATGGTTTCGTAATCACAGCAGCAGAAGGTCCTCTCCCAAAAACAAAATTGCAGAAAAAAAAAAAAGAAGACCCATTGCTGACGTGTCCACCGTATCATCGTCCAACAGTATCCTCTGCTTCTCCTTCGCCGTCGTCAACCCACTCAGCCGATCCCTCCGCCGAGTGAAATTCCCTGCGCGCCCTTTTCGCTACGAGCTCCTAACCCTAATCTCAAATCCCGGCGGATTCAAGCTGTTCATGGTGAGCACCATCGGACCGTCGATCAAAACCCTAGTGTACGCCTCGGCGTCCGACGCTTGGAAGCAGGTGGAGGACGGCTTCGATCCCGCGATCGTCAACGACCAAAGGGGGGGCGTCCTCTACGAAACTTCCCTGCTGTTATTCGCCGCGCCGCCGGAGAATCATGGACGCCTAGACCTCGCCTTCGACCTCGAGAAGGAAAATGGGCGGAGGGGCCGAAGATCGGCCTGCCGCCGGGATCTCTGACCTTCGCGAGGCTGCGCGAGCGATGGAGGTAAAAAGAAGCTGTTCTTGGTCGGCGGAGTTGGGGTAAGTGGGATTTCGAGGAGCATCAAGCTGTGGGAGCTGACCGGCGGCGAGGGATGGGAGGAGATAGAGACCTTGCCGGGCCGGAAATTTTGCCGGTTTGCTACCATAACTATCAAGCATGTTTACTGCTTTTGGCGCACCAAGGGTTGATTTGCGTTTGCTGCTACACTTGGCCTGAGGTTTTGTACTATAAGAAGGTTAGCCGTGGCTGCCCAGGTGCCCTTCTTCGCCTGAAAAGTGGGGCTGTGGATTCAATTGTTTTTCTTTCACGCCTGAGATTTAATGCTTCCGTGTGAATAAACGATTGATGTTTTGTTGTTATTGTTATCACTACATGTTTTTGTTGCTTTTGGGTATTTGTGTTATCAGTCTTGTTCTCGTTAGAAGCACTGATTTCATCCTCAGAGCAATGGAGATTTACCTGGAAATTGTTGCTGAATGTGAGTTAAAGACGATGAATTGGTGTTGGACTTCTAAGCCAAGGTTGAGTGCGAATGGGTTTAGGGAAATTTCAAGCAAAAAGTAATTAACATCCGCTTTAACAGAATGTTCTTAGATCATACTTGTTGTGTAATTGTGGGCAGATAATAAATTGATGAGATAACCATCGCAAAATATTATTATGGAAGGTGTCTAAATTGTTGTTGGCTCTTCTGTCTTTGTTGAAATTCCGCAGAAATCTGGAATTTTAGCAGAGCTGAAAGGTACTATAATACCATGTGTTAGAAATCGTGAATCAAAGAATTCAGATTACACAGTTTTGATGATTGTCCAAACTTGATTAACTATACCGGTTAAAAGAAGACCCAAGACCGGATACCCAGCAGTTCACAGCGCGCTAGGAACCTGACAAGAGCCAAGACCGGAATACAGATATCGGACCTACAAGTGCCAAGAATGGAGTACAAATGTTGAACGTGACAAGTGCCAAGACTGGAGTACAAATGTTGCACCTGACAAGTGCCAAGACCGAAGTACATGTATTGGACCTGCCACGTGGACAAATATTCAAAAGATTCAAGGGCGGGATGCTGAAGACTTCTGATGAAGTATTTAATGCAAGGCTGTCAAGAGGAGCCAAGTTGAAGTCAAGTTAAGCTTAAACAGAAAAAAGCAATTGGCACAGCGCGAACTGCCATGAAAACCAGATAGTACCCATTTTGGGTAAAATGCATTTAATGCATATTCCGGTACAAGGAACTATCTCACAACGGCCTTCTTCATCAAAGATCAGCTATATATATAAGAGAAGAAGCACTGAAGAGATACAACACTTAGCAAAGAGAAATCAAGAACAAGAAATCAAATCTCTCAAGTAAAGAAAAGAAAGTTAGTGTGTTGTCCTCAGTGTACTTAAACCGGTGTGGTTAGTAAGTGAGACATTTTCCGACGGACTGTAAAAAGCTGTTGAAGTAGGTGGATTGTATTATACGACTGGCTAGGTTATTCACTAGATAAAGCTGAGGACAGCTGGGTAGGTTGTACAGTGAGTGTATAACTGAAGTCCAGTGAACCTTCCTTGCGATGAAGAAGGGGAGACGTAGGAAAATTAACTCCGAACTTCCAGAAACAAACCAGTGTCTTCCTCACACACACACACTAACACATCACACTTGACACCGGTCTTGGTTCAAAACCGACCGAATTGCCTCCGCACAAAACATACTTACAAAAGTATCAAGTACCGGTATTAGCCCTAACCGGTTAACTATCCAAAAAGGAGTAAGCGTTTTCTCCCCCCTCTAAACGCATAAACCGATCCTAACACCATGTAAAGATTTCAGTAGTAAGCATAAACGACAAAGAATAATAGAAACTCTTTATATTATGTGATAATGTGTGACACCGGTCAATTATCCCTTTGCAAAATCCAATCAAACGCGTAATAATTCATGACCGTGATAATGTGTGGCATAATGAAACTCTCACCGAAGAGAAAAGGCCAAAATGTCATCAAAATTGCTGATTCCTGATATAGCTCCCTCTTCTTCTTCATCGCAAGGAATCCTGGCATAAATGACCGCTATTTTTAGTTCAAAATCTTCTGGTTTTAATACCAAATCACGATGTGAATTCCTGATATAGCTACTCGAGAACTATAAATACCAGTAATTGCGCACATCCTATGTATGTGCTACTCTTTATAATAGTGTTGTAAAAATATTAACTAAATATTTGAATAATGATTAAATAGTAATTAATTCATTTAAAGTACAATAAGTAAATAAATAAATAGATGAGTTTGGATGAGAACAATCCGATTAAGAACGTGGACAGTTTTCGCTAGGGGTGGCAAAATTCCCACGGTGAACCATCCCCGCTGGGACCCGAGGCTATTGGGACGGGGAATCCCCGGTCAAAACGGGGATGGGGAGTTGACGGTGATTCCCCGTTGGTGAAGGAGCGGTGACGGGATGGGGATGGTAAGCATGTTTCCCACCCATCCCCGGCCCCGAACCCATTCCCGTTTGAACCAAATGGTGAATCACCATTCTCCGATTCGATTTATTAATAAATACTATGAAAAATTATTTTGAATCAAGAATTCTCAAAGACCATCCTTTTATAGTCAGGTCGTATTTTAAAAAAAAGGTCTACTTTCGATACACAATACACTACTATTTCAATCACATATTATCTCAGTATTTTATACTCTAATATCATATTTTACACATTACTTAGTTTATGTTTTTTGTTGCAAAAAAAATTAATTTATCGGATATACATGAATATGGGGAACCCGAGTCCCCACGGGGAATCCAATCCCCGAACGGTGATTATCCATCCCCGAACCAATTCATCAGAGCCGGTGAATTAGTGGGGATGGTTTTAAGAACGAGAATTTGGTATGGGGACGGTATGTCCATTAACGGCCCCGAACCCGCCCATTACCATCCCTAGTTTCGCCGATTATGTATTAATGTTGGCAGTTTTGACAGGCCAAATCAATCTTACAGAGTTGCTTAGTTTTGCAACATTGTTAAAAAGTTAACTACATTCGCAATTTTATTTTAAAAACTTAACTAATTTTGCCATTCTCTCGTATCTCAGCCCTTTTTTTTATTTTATTTTAATGAATAGTGTAGTGTAGATGTAATGGCTGAACCACCTTAATTAAATTTCGGCCTAATGTTAAGCCCAATTGAAAATAGATTTTATAAGCCTTAACCCACTTAACCAACTCTAGCCCAGCTTTATTTATTTAAACGAGTAAAAATTGTTTCCATACCAAAAGACTTTCGAACGTGAAAAAAAAAAAAAAAAAAAAAAAAAAAAAAAAATAAAGAAAGAGCAGAGACCTTCGAAGGTGTGATTCTGGTACGATTCGGATCTTGTTTAAGCTATATGTTCTAATCTCATTATTAATTCATCTATTTCATTTTATAAACTCCTCGTTGGAATTATATTTCTCCGCAGCTTGTGTGATTTTCGAATTTGACCTAGGTATAGTGTCTGAATTTTTAAAAATTTGGTTTACGTGGAAAGATAACTTGCTGTGATTTTCACAGGCACTAGAATCAGCTCGATCCGATATTTCTGTGATTTAATGCGGACTTTTGACCAAACAAATTCTGTTTTTCCGTCTTTCTCTGTTTTAACCTATCTATATCTGTACTGACTGGATGACTTTGAATCGATCTCTATTGAAAGGTTAGCTATTCATAGCCACTGGAATAACCTCAATTTGCTGTTCCTACAATTCTTTTATGAAATCTTTTGAAGCTTCTGCAGCAAAAATAGGAATTTTCTGTTATTTCATTGGAGGATTTCGAAACTAGCTATTTTCAATTGATCTCATGACAGCTTTACGGAACTGTTGATAATCGTTTTGGGCAGTTTTCGGCATCGGGGTTTGTGTTTGATTTTATGGTTTTGAAAGACATCGAAATCTTTTGAAACTATGGTGTATTGGTGTACTTATGCAGTTGTGTATCTCTTATGGATAATTATGAACAATTACTGACAAACAATAATTGATTGCTGTTATTTTTCAGGGCAATGGACTCATATATTGGGTCTACGATAGACTATATACCCGAGGCATATTTGCGCGAGGTTCTATTCTTCTTACTAGCATGTTTTGATGCCTTGTGTAGTTTTTGAATTTTAATTTTTGTCAGTGAAATTTCATGCAAAATTTCACGGAAACCACATTGGAAAATACTACTAAAGTTGCTTTTGTTTGTGTTTGGCAGATGTGCGATCGCTATTTTGATCCCAAAATGTACCAAACTGGTGGAGCGATAACCATCTATAAAAATTTGGATAGCAGGAGGTTAAAGGATTTGGTCAACAGGTGCTTGGATTGCTATAATAGGAAAAATGTAAGGTACTTTGCTTCTCGTTGTGTGTGTATATATATATATATATAGTCGATTTTCCAGTTACACCGTATGAAATTTTTGTGTCTTTGTGTGACTGCAGAACAAGAATTATATTCAGTTGAAGATAATCAAGCTCAACGAGTGGAATTTTTTTGACCTAATTACATTCACGGCCCGAGATGCTGATGTAGCTGATGAACCTCGCTATTTTCGAGGTGTTGTTGATGAGGCTGATGAAGTTCTTCTTTGTGAGATCAAGGTCAATTTATTACCCGCCGAACTTAATCGCCGATGGATGGTCGTGCGTTCTGTTCTAACTAACTAATTACCGGCATATATTTTTCTAGGAGACCGGTGCAGAAGGAGTTGATAAGCCTTCAGGACACGATGATGATTATGACGCCAATTCGTCTGAGAATCAGCTTGCTTTTCGAGTAAGGTATGTACACTTGCAAGAATAATTCGTGTTCGAAGTTGAAGAGAAAAGACACTAATTTGTTTATTCTTTTCTCCATGGCGAAAGGTTCGATGATATCTTCCATTGCTTTGGAGAGTCAAATGTTTGTGACGAATGTCGTGCTGAATATGAATGAGGGTACGTTCTACTTCTGTTGGCGCTACAGACGGAAAAAAAAAAAGGTAGCTTTGAATAATATGTTGGTGATTCTGTTTTTTCTTTCTATCTATTGTAAAAAATGTTGGTTTTAGTTTTTGCTAACTCTTCTTTTCGAAAATAACTCAGAAATTAATGACTAGTGATTGGAAGTATAGATATGTGGATGAGAGTGAATATTTCCAATTAATAGTTCCTGGGAAACGCATCATGTCTTGCTCCTTCTCTTAAACCTCGTTGAAGGCCGCTTGGAGATGAACTGCTGCGTCGATCTTAGAATATCTTACAGCGGACGTACGTTAGTGAACCACTTCCCATGCCTGAATACGTCGTTGATTAGATATCTCGACACTTAAATCATAGTAAGGCATATTTTTGACTCCGCTGCTTCCGTCTCAAATGAGCAACACGAACTTTTGGTAACAAGGAGTGGGGCACTCACTTTGTTGTTGTTGGGGATGTGCGATGTAACAATTTATAAAATTAAATTGAGATTCACACCAAAATGCATTAAACCTCGTCTACATCGAAGATGGAAAATTAAGTATGTCAGGGCTGTCTGTACATCAGTTTTACTAAAAAGCTTTCCACATACCTACAACAGTTTCTACTCAAACGCTTTCCTGATTCACAAGTCCAGGGCGCTCTTGGTTTCCTGAGCTTAGTGGTTCTTTTCGTTTGTACCCGCGGCGGTGCTATATAGTAGAAAAAATAATTCAAATATTTAAAAAATTCCATACCATAAGATAAAAATACAAAGAAAAATAGAGCCGTCATATAATACATACATTCTTCCATTTATCCATACTAGGAGTATGGATCACCATCCAAAACTCAAGGAATAGACCCGAATCAACCTTGATAGCCACGTAACCTTTAAACCCATACCCAGTTCCATGGGAGTTCTGAGCAATAAAATATCGCTCCTCTCCATTCGCCGTCTTCGTCACAAAACTACCGACTAATAAGACGGTGTGGCAAGAGCATTTATTTTCCTTGACGTATTGATCTATCTCATCCTGGGTTGGGCCGTCGTACGCCATCTAGTTACAATTTTCGTAAGAAAGATGTAATAAAAATTTATACTTTTACTCAAATATTATAACTAGTTAGCATACCTGCTTACAGATTTTAAAGCTCTTGTAAGACCGGATTACCGCAATAATCGGATAACTTTTAGAGGCTCGGCCACTTGTTCAATTGTCAACTTTTCATACCAGTCTATGGTATTCCTGTGATCCTACACATGCAACCAACCGAAAAAAATAAATTAGATAAAAGCTTATTAATTAATTCATATTAAAAATCTGTATTTTCTCACCGAATGGATAAATTCCGCTACTAAATTCCTCTCCTGAGGATCGACGCACGCTGATTGGGAAAGCAATCCGATTTTACGAATGTACTTTTAGAGTCATAAGGACCTGAGTCCCCAATCCCATCGAACTACGACGCTGGTCTTCCAGATGTGCAACATATTCACGGCCCGGGCAGACATCGTATAAGTGATCAAACGGATCCTGAACATCAAAGTAAAAAGCTCCTTCCGGCAGCCGATTGGGTGTAGCCCATATATTCGATACATCATTTCCGTACATGCTACTGCATGCACGTAGGAACATGATGACGTTGCCCGTTGGTTTCTGACCAACGACAGGTACTCCGCTAAGAAAGAAAAATCGACTATGGTGGTTCCGCTAAAAAAGCGTACTATCTCCGCACGTAGCTCTTCGTAGATGTTATTGTCCATAAAAAAGATTGTGATTAAATATTATTTTACAATATGGATTCAGACACATTTAGGAATGTTCAAAAGTCGGTTAGCCGACGAACCTAACCGAAACAGAAATTTCGGTACGAACCGAATATAAAAAAAATATTCAGTTAGGTTTTCGGTTTTCGAAAATGGAAAACCGAATTTCCCGGTTTTCTCAGTTCGTTATTTCTGTTAACCGAAAAAGATTTGTGTATGAGTATTAATAGTCTTTATAATTAAGAATAATTATTTTTGTGGTGTAGTGTAAATTGTTAGCAATATATGTCATAGTTTAGGAGTTTGATTCGTGATTGGAGCAATTTTATATACGAATTTGGACTTAGCACATCTACAGTTTTGGCAATTTTTCTCTCTCCTCAGGAGTGTAGAACCCCTTTTCTCTTTCTCAGGAGAGTAGAACCTGGGTTGACGGGTTTAGTAATTTTAAACCTGGGTTTGAAACATGTTATCGTGTTTGGTTCGTTGGTTTATCTAAACCAATGGTTTATATAAAACCACTCTAAACCCATGCAGACGGGTTTAAATAAACACACCTCCTCACATGTGTTTATTTAAACCCACTAACCAAACACACATTTTATTTATACCCATTAATTTGTTTTATATAAACCCTTACTTAAATAAACCCTCATAAATATAAACCTATCAACCAAACAAGCACTGAAGGTTCCTCACGCCTGCCCTACCACACCAACCAACTGACCAAGAAACACAAACACACAACACTGAACACAAATATCAGCGAGAACCATAGGAGGAACGAAAGTGATTTTGAGATGGAGGAGACAAGATACGTGGACCGACTAAGCGAATTGACACTAAAAATAGGGAAAATCAAACTATCAACAATGGAGACAGTGGGTATTGAACTTGAGGAGGATGACGTCAACACAAGCACAGAAGAATGCACACGAAGTCTCGTAGGTAAGGTCTTTTGGGAAAAAAGCCAGTTTTCTTGGCCTGAAGAGTACCTTGAGCAGTGTCTGGCCGGTGAAGAAGGGATTCCAAATCAGTGAAATTGGCAACAACATGTTCCAATTTGTATTTCGCTCGCACGAAGAAAAAATGAAGATTCTCGAAACCCGACAGTGGACCTTTGACCAGCAATTCCTAATTCTGAAAGAATGGAACCCTAACCTCAAGCTGTTTGACGATGAATTCCATCAAGTCTCCATGTGGGTGCAAATATGGAACTTGCCAACTCACTGGCAATCCAAGGATACAGGGAGGAAGATTGGAAAACTTTTCCTCAATTGCGAGGATGTCCTGATCCCTACTTCTGGGGAGCCCACGGTAGGCATATTAAGATTAAGACTACGGTGGACCTGAACAAGCCATTACTGAGGGGGGCCACTATTAAGCTTAACGATTCGAAGTGTTGGGTTAATTTCAGATATGAGCAGTTACCAAATTTCTGCTTCTATTGTGGGAAAGTGGGACACATTGAAAAATTATGTTCCAACCGCTCTAGAGATGCTAAGAATGGGTGTCTGTGCCCAGATCAATACGGGGAGTGGATGAGAGCAGAACCACCTAAGCGGACGGGAACCTATGCCGAGCTGAAAGTCCCGACACCTCTAACCCAACAGGAAGGAATAACAGTGGAAGAGATGAGGGAAGAGAGCGTCCAGAAACTCAAGGAGTGGAGACTGATACAAGCCTAATGAATTCGCTAAGTGACTCGACCCCCGAAGGAAACTGTGTACCAATGGAGGAGGGAACAATGTGTACCAAAGATATTGCTCAACCTATGTCAGAGAAGACGCTTGAGGAGACGCTTGAGGAGATACGGAAGGATCAAAGTTGCAATAGAACTCCACTCCAAGATATCAGCCTTACCAAGATTCAGGTCACTGCCAAGAAAAAGAAGAGCAATGTAGTTCTTAGAATTCCCAAGATGAGCAAACTCATCCTAACTCAGAAACTAAACTTGGGACCAAAGAAGCAGAGAAGATAAGGAGAATGTGATACCCGAAGACTACCAAACAATGGTATTTCCAAAAAACAGAGGGAGGAAAATGATAGCTCTCAATTTAAGGTGGGGATAACCAGTCTCGACTGGCCCCACCAAGTGCAATGAGAGTGTGCATGTGGAATTGTAGAGGGTTGGGAGGGCCCTCTATAATTTCCCAACTAAAAGAGTCCATGAGACTCTACCTCCCCTCACTAATCTTCCTTAGTGAGACAAGAAAGAAGAAGGTTTTTGTCGGCACGGTTTGTAAACATTTGAAACTACAAGAGAGATGGTTTTATGTGGATCCAATTGGTTTCAGCGGTGGGCTACTCGTGGGCTGGGATCAAAATACTACTGTGGTGAGCATCCATGCAAATGCATTCTGTATTGAAGTTTGTTTTATACATGTGAGTGCTTCTGAACCAAAGTGGATTATCTTTGTGCATAATAGCACTAACCCGCAAGAGAGAAAAGCTCAATTTGCCTTTATTATTCAGCAAAAGGCCAAATGGGGGGATAACTGGTGCATCGGTGGGAAGGAACAACGGGGAAAAGAATGGGGGGCAAAACAGAATCATGTCCAGCTTTCAGACTTTCAACAATTTTATTGGAGAAATGGGTATGGAAGAGGTGACCTTCGTTGGTAAGGTTTTTACTTGGGCCAATAACCAAGAAGGCTTGAGTTTTATTGAGGAAAGACTGGACAGGGTTTTCTGCGCCCCCAACTGGCTCCTCCGTAATCCCGGTTCCCATGTTATTCATGTGGAGAGACATTCATCCGACCATTGTATGATGATCTTCAACCTCAATCATCAACAATATGTACGGAAAAAAAATTCCAGTTTGACCCGAGATGGTTGAAAGAACCAGATGTGGTTGAAATTGTTGAGAAATCTTGGGCCAATCAAGTGGAAGGTAACCCCCACTACAGACTCATTTGCAAGATAAAAAATTGTAGGATGGATCTCTTAAAATGGAGTGCAAATAACAGATTTAACTCAAAAAGGACCATTGACCATCTAAATCAGCAACTCTCTGACCTGAAAGAAGAAGGTGGGAGTAGGAACTGGGTACTGTGGAGGAAATTGAAGCTTGATCTCAACAGAGATTATAGAGATGAGGAGCACCATTGGAAAATTAAATCAAGGAACCTATGGCTTAAGGAGGGTGACAGAAACTCTAAATTTTTCCATGCGTCTACTATCCAAAGAAGGCATGTAAACTCATTTTCAAATCTGCTTTACAAAGATGGCACGAACTGTTCTTCTTCTGAAGAGATCTTAGAGATGGTGATGGACTTCTACAAGGAATTGTTCACTTCTTCTAGGCCAGGTGGTGTTTTGGAAGCTATCAGTGGTATTCCATGCTCAATCACGGCTTCCATGAATCAGAATCTTACAGTTCATGTCACTGAGGCAGAAATCAAACAAGCCCTTTTCTCAATGCCCGACGAAAGCTCCTGGCCCAGCTGGTATGAACCCTTTATTTTTTCAGAAATTTTGGGAAACTACCAAAAGAGATATCTGCCTGTCAGTGCACAACTTCTTTAAACATGGTAAACTTATTAGAAGTATTAACCATACAGTGATCTCGCTGATTCCTAAAGTTAAAAACCCTACGGTGATCGCTCAGTTCCGTCCTATAAGTTTGTGTAACGTGAGCTACAAAATTATCTCCAAGATACTCACAGAGAGATTAAAACCCTGCCTGGGAGATATTATCAGTCAAAATCAGTCTGCATTTGTCAAAGGTCGACACATCCTTGACAACGTGGCCATAGTGCATGAATGTTTTCATCATATTCACTCGATCAGGAAGGGTAGTAGAAGTGTGATGGCTCTTAAGCTTGATCTGGCCAAAGCCTACGATAGAGTTGAATGGGACTTCTTAATCCAACTTATGCTCAAAATGGGGTTCAATCGGACCTTTACTGATTGGGTGAGAGTCTGCCTTTCATCATTCTCCTTCAACATCAATGGTTCTCAATGTGGCTACATCACTCCAACCCGTGGAATCAGGCAGGGAGACCCTATCTCCCCTTTTCTGTTCTTAATTATTTCAGAGGTCTTCTCTAATCTTATTGATCAGGCATCTCAAACTGGCAGATTTAAAGGCATTAAATTGAGCAGAAGAAGCCCTATCATTACCCACCTATTCTTCGCTGACGACTCACTGCTATTTTGTGAAGCCGAGGTGGAGCAGGCCCTAGTGATCCAAGAAATCATTACCTCTTTCTGCCAAGCCTCGGGGCAGAAGGTTAACATGGATAAATCCTCCATTTTTCAGCAGAAATGTGGAACAAGATGTGAAGAATCAAATTCTTGGAGTGTTGAATGGTATTAAGGAAGAAACAAAAGCTAAATACTTGGGGCTGCCATTAATGATAGGAAGATCAAAAAAGGAGACGTTCCAATCCGCGATTAATGTTGTCAAACAAAAAGTAAGCAACTGGAGATCTCTTCTCCTCTCAAGTGCTGGAAAAGATACTTTGATCAGATCTGTCATAAACTCGCTCAATGTCTATGTTATGAGCTGCTTTAAAATCCCTATTCATACTTGTAAGGCAATTACGAGTGTGACTATGGATTTCTGGTGGGGTGAAAAGGCAAATGGTGGCTCTAAAATCCATTGGAAATCAGGGTTAGCTCTCACGGAAGGTAAGGAATTTGGCGGCTTGGTTTTCAACATGTTCAATCCTTTAATTTGGCTCTGTTGGCTAAGCAATTATGGAGAACAATTGTTATGCCAATCTGTTTGGTCTGCCCTGCTGAGTGTCATTGTGAACAGTCGGGCTTTATGGGGTTATTTAACCTGTTGTACATTTCTTTTGATGGAATATACAAAGCGACCGTTTCGAGAAAAAAAACATCTACAGTTTTGGCCCATTTGTTTAATAAACTCAGCCAGCTTTCCGATTTTAAACCAAAAAAATCAGTTTTAACTTAAAGCGAACCAAACCGATTAAGTTCGATTCGATTTTCGATTCTTAGAAATTGATACCGAAATTTTAGTCCGAACCGATTAAGTGCAGTTTTTTTGTTTTTGATTCATAAAAGTTGAAATCCAATGTTTCGGTTTCCAAAATTCGGTTCGATTCGGTTCTATTTTTCCGAACGAAAAGCATTATAGGGCCCGTTTAGTTCGTAAGATAAAAAAACATGTCTTACTTATCCATTCTAATGGTGTTCAGTTCCAAAACGTCCATTGCATAAAGCCCCATATAAAACTCCAGCCCACTACTATAAACAAACAAATCCAACATAAGTTATCTGATGGGCTTCGCTAGGATAATTTATCTAACCCGCATATTAAGTGCGAAAAAACCAGATACCCTCCTAATGTTAAAACCCTCAAACGATTTCATTTCCCATATTATTTTTTCAGAAAACCCACTTCCAAGTTCTTCACGAGCTGCGAGCATGATGAACAAAAATCGACTGGTTCGCAAAACGAGACGTTCTTATCTTGCGACCACATGGCCGAAGGTTTCTATTTTTGCGAAGGTGGATTTCATTATTGGAAAAGTCGAGAAGGTTATTAATGCGATTAAGTCCACTGTGATAAACTCAAGCTGTTGAAGAGAAACATCCAGTGAACAGAGAGATGCCGAAAGGTGGACAAGGTGTTGGAGGCAGATCTGACGCCATAAGTTTTCTGGAGTGGATTGTCTATGGCGGATGAGAATTCTTTGATGTTGCACACTTGCAATGCGTTGTGAGAAGGTTATATTAGTAGATTTTCATGTGTAGGATAATTTATCATTTTCATATCCAATAGAAACTGAACGGTCTTAGCTCAAGATTATTATCTCAAAAGCCAAGTTTATTATCTCAAGATAAATTTATACTGCCTCCGATTCTAATTAGAAGTCGTTTTACATCTCAAGATAAATTTATACTCCCTCCAATTTTAATTAGAAGTCGCTTTACAGATTCAATACAAAATATTTACCATATTTCCAATTTTACACTTTTAATGATCAAACAGTTAATAAATAGACAGTAAGTATATTAAATAGGCTTAAGCAATTAATTAGGAGTATATTAGATATTTTATTATATTTCTTAATATAAGTGAAAAATCCTTAAACGACTTCTAATTAAAATTGGAGGGAGTATGACGTTTTCTTATAATTAGAAATAAACGCAGCCATAACGTAAATAATCCATACCTTAACTCCTCCCGCCTTTCCTTGGACGACTGATACACAAAATCAGTGAGAGAGAATAATATATATAAGTTATCTATAAATAATAAACAATCAAGTATAAGTAAATAAAGAAAGGAAAAAATTCAACTTACCATAATAAACACCTAATGATAGATAGTGTACCTAAAACATTTAAACACACAACAATGAGTACGAAAGAAAAAGCCGAAGCTGAATTCAGTGAATTAAATGGGCTTAAAATAAAATAATTGGATTTCTTTATCATGTTTAGTTGCCCAATCAGTTTAAATACATCAGTTAATTAATTAAAAATATCTCATAAATAAGCACTAAAAAAAAACCAATTGTAAGAATTATAAGCCCATGTCTAATTTAGGGCCTCACTGGAGCCTTCAAAATGGTCCAGTGGGACGGGCCATATTTCAATCATCGTGAAGTGAGTTGTTTGAAGTATAGGGTCGGCCCAATCGGCTGATTTACAATAAACTATAACATACGAATAGAGAAGCTAATCGAACCTAAAATAAAAAATTCAATAATGTGTATCATCCACCTCGTACTATATCATCATCCCCGTTTTTTTCGTACCAGTTGATTTAATTTTTCAAACTCGATATATATAAAAAAAAGCAAATATTTCCTATCTATCAGACTGGGCACAGACAGCTAGCATCAGCAAAACAAAAACACAACGGATTGCCCTTCACATTATACGTTCATCTACCTCGTACTATATCATCAACTCTTTTGTACCAGTTGATTTAATTCTTCAAACTCCGGATAAAAAAAAAAGGGGAAGCAAAAAGGAGGTCGACCCAATCAGAGTGATGATCAGTAAGGGCTTTTTTGAACGACAAAACCAGTAATGCCGAAAAGATGGATATGAAGTTTTCACACAGACATCTCAAAATACGAAGGAGAAAGGATGTAAAGCATACCTTATTTGACCAAGTGCCAGCAGCTGGTGAGAGTCCTTATTGAAGCTGACAAGTGCCAAGACCGAAGTACATGTACCGGACCTGCCACGTGGACAAATATTCATAAAGATTCAAGGGCGGGATGCTGAAGACTTCTGATGAAGTATTTAATTCAAGGCTGTCAAGATGAGCCAAGTTGAAGTCAAGTTAAGCGTAAAAAGGGAAAAGCAATTGGCACAGCGCGAACTGCCATGAAAACCGGACAGTACCCATTTTGGGTAAAATGCATTTAATGCATATTCCGGTACAAGGAACTATCTCACAACGGCCTTCTTCATCAAAGATCAGCTATATATATCAGAGAAGAAGCACTGAAGAGATACAACACTTAGCAAAGAGAAATCAAGAACAAGAAACTGAGAAAGGAAACATTCCGGCCAACAATGTTGAGTAGAATGTTACCCCAACATTGTCAGTGTTGAAGGCTCAACATTAACAGTTACGAAGATGAACAGTCGAACCGATATTTATAATAACATTCAGATGGAGTTGTGCCTTGACGGGTTGTACTATCCGCATTAGGCGTCGCGTTGTACAACGCGTGCTTCATCCTAGCCATTGATTATCTTCGCGCCAAATCCAACGTCTGTGATTTAAACTTCATCGATGTTGTGATTCCTTGTACATGTACCTCAAGCCCAAAGCTTATTTTCCAGCTGAAAATAGATTTCCAAAAGCTTTTATCGTCCAGGCGACTTTCCGGCCACCTCCCGGTCATGTTCCGACTGAGTTTAGGCTCACCATACCAAACACTTTCGAATCCTGCAGAATATGAAGTCAGCACATTTATTCAAAAAGTTCCTCGTGGCACAAGAGAATTCAAATATAAGGGTTGAATGAAAGCCAATTATTTATTCGACTCGATTTTTGAACCATTCTACAATGCTTCAATAGTTCGAGAAGCACCTTGGCACGATTTAATCATTCATATTATATAATATACACAAAAAAACATACATTTATGTGCATATGAGCTCGGTTTTATCTTGTAATAGAATGAGTGTACGTAAATATGACTCTCTTTTTCAAAGCATGAATGACAACATAATTAATGAAAACGATGAAGTGTGATAAAAACGCCCACGTCGACCTTCCGATTAAGCTCGTTCAAGCCTAATTATGCTCATATATCTCGTGAGAATACCAAAACTAGTGAAGTTTTTAAAATAGAATTGCAAATGTAGTTAACTTTTTAATAATGTTGCAATACTGGACAACTTTCTAATTTAAATATTTAATGTTTTTATTTTCACCACTATTAAAAATTAAAATTCTTTACTCTCATTATTTCATATAAGCATTATTTTAAAGATAATTATGTTTTTAGATCCAATTTATTAAAATTATCACCACAATATAGCATCACATTAATTAAATTCGGCATAATGTGCAAATTGAAAACCGGACTAGGAAAAAATGAATGTCACGGACAAACGAAAGGTCATTTTTTGAAAATGAATCAATTACATGAACATTACGGAGAAACTAACTTGGTAAACGATGACATGTTCGCAGGGCTGTAGTAGATTGTTATGCGATTGTCCGTCAATGACAATACTTTAAGTGTAGGGTTCGCCTGTTTTCTTATTCTTTTGATCTCCTTTTCTTTTATTTTTTCAAATAATCATGATAAAGATGAGACTCTTCACTCTTTTAAAGGCTCGTGCCAGACGTCTGCAAGCAATACTATTAAATGGGTTTTATTAAAGAATAATTAGTTCAAACAAAGTAAAATAAATCGGGGCGAAAAATATAATTATCATTAAATAATGCTTATCTGAAATAATGAGATTAAAGACTTGTAATTTTGAATAGTTTTGTGGGGAAATAAAAACAATAACAATCAAAACTAACAAAGTTTGTTTAGTTTTGCAACATTGTTAAAAAGTTAGCTACATCTGCAGTTCTTTTTTAAAAAATTCAGTTTTGCCATTCGCTCGGTATATCTCAGCCTTCTCTTGATTTATTTTATTGAATAGTGCAGTGTTGTAGATGTAATGGCTCAACCACCTTAACTAAATTTCGGCCTAATGTTAAGCCCAACTCAAAATAAATTTTATAAGCTAACCCACTTAACCAACTCTACACCCAGCTTGATTTATTTAAGGGTTAATTATCAGTCAGGCCCCGTTAACATGTTTAAGTAGGGTTCAGGCCCCAATAAAATTTCAGTAAGAGTTAAGGACCTACTTTTCAAAAGTCTTAGAGTAAAAAACCCAAACTATGCGATATGACATATATACCCTCTAACAGATGCGAAATTTATAATCTTTTGCCATCGTCTTCTCCAACGAGCGATTTTCGTTGCAAGCTCAAATCTTCTTTAAAAAAACTTCAAACTCGATTTGTTTTGCTAATTTGCAGCTTTAATCATCAGAAATCGTTGATATTGTAGCCGAAAATGATAAACAAAAATCGTTGAGATTGAAAAAAATCTTCAAAAGATCTATGGAAGCTAGAAAAAAAACTGCTACATACAAATAACAGAAATCATTGAGACTGTAGCCGAAAATATCAAAATTTATGACCTAATATGTTGAAATTATTGTTAATTTGATCGTGGGTATGCTTTTTATATCTAATTTGCAGCTTTAATCGTCAGAAATAACGAATATAGCCAAAAATAACAAATGTCTTATGTTTAATAACAAATGTTGACTTAGAAGTAACACGACGCTGAAAGGTAATAACGCATGCTTTGTCGTAAATAACACATTATGTATACAAGTAATGGATCGAAATGGATAAAACGAAAATCACAAACGACAGTAACAAACAAATGAAAACTGCATAAATCTCCGTGTTATTGACTCAATAAGGTAAAATAGGCCTCAATTTCTCATGGGTACCTCGAATTTATACCGATTAGTTGCAAGAAACGGATATTATATTTTCCCTAAATCGTGTAAAAGAAATACTTATAACATAGCCAAAAATAACAAATGTCTTATGCTTAATAACAAACGTTGACTTAGAAGTAACACGACGCTGAAAGGTAGCAACGCATGCTTTGTCGTAAATAACACATTCTGTATACAAGTAATGGATCAAAATGGATAAAACGAAAATCACAACGACACTAAAAAACATATGAAAACTGCATAAATCTCCACGTTATTGACTCAATAAGGTAAACTAGACCTCAATTTCTCATGGGTACCTCGAATTTATACCGATTAGTTGCAAGGGATATTATATTTTCCCTAAATCGTGTAAAAATAAATACTTATAACATAGCAAAAAATAACAAATGTCTTATGGTTAATAACAAATTTTGACTTAGAAGTAACACGTCGCTGAAAGGTAATAACGCATTGTTTGTCGTAAATAACACAGTCTGTATACAAGTAATGGATCGAAAGGAATAAAACGAAAATCACAAACGACACTAAAACACAGATGAAAACTGCATAAATCACGTCGTTATTGACTCAATAAGATAAAATAGACCTCAATTTCTCATGGGTACCTAGAATTTATACCGATTAGTTGCAAGAAATGGATATTATATTTTCCCTAAATCGTGTAAAAAGAAATACTTATAACATAACCAAAATAACAAATGTCTTATGGTTAATAACAAATGTTGACTTAGAAGTAACATATCGCTGAAAGATAATAAAGCCTTCTTTGTCGTAAATAACGCATTCTGTATACAAGTAGTGGATCGAATGGGATAAAACGAAAATCACAAACGACACTAAAAAACAGATGAAATTGCATAAATCTCAGCGTTTGTGACTGAATAAAGCTTTTCCGTCCTCAATTTCAGATGGGTCTTACTAATCAAGACGAATTTTTTGAGAAAATTTAGCTTTCTCTAAGACTAAAACGTTTTTTAAGTGAGTAACAGTTTACCCAACAAATATAACACATATACATGTAAAAAAGACACTTCATTGAGAATATTCTAGAAGGTTCTGGACCGTCAGAGAATTTAACAGAATTGTCAGAGAATATTTACAGGACTTTCTCAAAATTGTACTACAATAATTGGAAATAATAACGCATGTTAGGTAAGAAAAAACAACACGAACTCACCTAATAACACATTGATCAATACTGATACCTCATAAATGTTGTTTAATACCACGCCAATAATTCGATTAATTCGTACAAAAATACACTTTTATTTTGGATGTTTAATATGGATGTTCATGTAAATATATAATTTGATGAAGTTTAATCACCACATTCGTTTGAAAGACACATTAAGCGAAATTTGATGTCAATAGACGAATATTGATCTCAATAGATATATAAATATATAGTCCTCCATTGCAAAACATAGACTATTACATCTTTCAATGGAACATAACATTATGAATTGCACCACGATAAACATCAACATTAAAGTACGAATAACATTTATAGACCACAAACACAAAATACTAAGCTCAAAACCCTAAATCCGAAGCCCGAAACCCTAAACCCTATAACCTAAACCACGAACCCCAAAATTTTTTTAAGGTTGTAGAAATACCTGCACAAGTCGTGGATCGTTCTCCCAAAATTTCATGTCGTAAACCCTTAATCTTAACCTCGAACCCGTAAGTCCTAAACCCCAAAAACTTCCCAAAAACCCTAGCGCATAGACGATAACCAATTATCTAGAAACCCTAGTGCATAGACGGCAATTTTATAACAAATAAAACTTTATTGGTAACAATTAAACCCTTAAGGGTACCACATTAAACTGTCCAGAAATTTTTTGTAATATCACGCCGAACAGTTCAGAAACCGGTGGCGCGAGAAACTTTAAGGCTATGGGTCTCTCGAATCTACGTGTGTTACCTTCAATTTCAACTAGAAACATGCTTCGTTGTACATATATTTTTATTGTTTGCGTCGACAAAATTTTAAGATTCGGTCCCGACACCGTCGCGCTCGTGAGATCCGCAACAGAGAAAGCAATATTAATTTCTAAATGGGTTTAACCAAGTCAACTATCGATATTATTATATGTGATAAACCCAAATCATAGAAATTGCTAAGATTGCAGATGCTATGACCGTATATGTTGAAATTATCGTCAATTTTATATGAATGTTGATAAGTCTCACAAAAATAACAAATGTCTTCAGGGTAATAACAAATGTTGACTAAAAAATAATACATCGCTGAAAGTTAATAATGTCTTGTTTGTCTTAAATAACACATTCTGTATGCAAATAATGGATCGGGATAAAAAGAACGAAAATCACAAGCGACACTAAAAAACAGATGAAAACTGCATAAACCGCGTCGTTATTGACTCAATAAGGTAAAATAGACCTCAATTTCTCATGGGTACCTCGAATTTATACCGATTAGTTGCAAGAAACGTATATTATATTTTCCCTAAATCGTGTAAAAAATAAATACTTATAACATAGCAAAAAATAACAAATGTCTTATGGTTAATAACAAATTGTGACTTAGAAGTAACATGTCGCTGAGAGGTAATAACACATTGTTTGTCGTAAATAACACAGTCTGTATACAAGTAATGGATCGAAAGGAATAAAACGAAAATCACAAACGACACTAAAAACAAGATGAAAAGTGCATTAATCACGTCGTCATTGGCTCAATAAGGTCAAATAGACCTCAATTTCTCATGGGTACCTCGAATATATATCGATTAGTTGCAAGAAACGTATATTATATTTTCCCTAAATCGTGTAAAAAAAAATACTTATAACAGAAAATAAAATAACAAGTGTCATGTTTAATAACCATATATGACTTATTAGTAACATACCGATGAACTTTAATAACACTTTATTAGTCGAAAATAACACATTCTGCATTCAAGCAAATGCACCGCGAGAAATATAACGTAAACCACAAACGACACTAAAAAGCAGATGAAAACTGCATAAATATCGGCGTTTTTGACTCAATAAGGTAAAATAGACCTCGATTTCTCATGGGTACATCGAATTTATACCGATTACTTGCAATTTATGTCAAAATCAAGATTCAATTAACCATTATGTTCTCGAATTTGCACCCTAATTAGACAAGCAACTACCTCGTTCGTCGTCCAAGTCATAATGAATCCAACATGACACGTCGAATCGGTTGGATGGAGTAGTCGAATTTTTTTTGATCGATTCAGTGTAAGAAAAATGAGTTCAATCGTTAAATGAAAAAAATCCTGTTGATAACGTTTTGCAGTAGGAAAGTAACACAATATTGTTGAAAAATAACGTAACTATTTTCTATAGTAACAATATATTGTACCTGTGTAACAAATAAAGAAGTAAAAGTAACGCTTCATATAAGACAAAACAGCATGTCGCGAGTTCCCGCTGGGAAAAAGGGCAAGGGGTATTTTCGTCAATGTATATTTTTGGGTCCTTTACTCTGTTTTTTACAAAAGTAGGTCCCTTAAACTTAACCATTTTCTGACAGGACTGACGACTTAACGGAAACTTTACTAGGGCATGAACAGAAATGAGTAAAAAATTGTCTTTCCATACCAAAAGACTTTCGAGCGTGTGAAAAAAAAAAAAAAAACAAAACAAAACAAAAAAAAGGAGCAGAGACCTTCGAAGCTGCGATTCTGGTACGATTCGGATCTTGTTTAAGCTATATGTTCTAATCTCATTATTAATTCATCTGATTCATTTTATAAACTCCTCGTTGGAATTATATTTCTCCGCAGCTTCTGTGATTTTCGAATTTGACCTAGGTATAGTGTCTGAATTTTTATAAATTTGGTTTACGTGGAAAGACAACTTGCTGAGATTTTCACTGGCACTAGAATCAGCTCGATTCGATATTTCTGTGATTTAATGCGGACTTTTTGTTCAAACAAATTCTGTTTTTGCGTCTTTTAGATTTCTCTGTTTTAACATATCTATATCTGTACTGACTGGATGGCTTTGAATCGATCTCTGTTGAAAGGTTAGCTATTATTCATAGCCTCTGGAATAACCTCAATTTGCTATTCCTACAATTTTTTTATGAAATCGTTTGAAGCTTCTGCAGCAAAAACTGGAATTTTCTGTTATTTCATTGGAGGACTTTGAAACTAGCTATTTTCAATTGATCTCATGACAGCTTTACGGAACTGTTGATAATCGTTTTGGGCAGTTTTCGGCATCGGGGTTTGTGTTTGATTTTATGGTTTTGAAAGACATCGAAATCTTTTGAAACTATGTGTATTGGTGTGCTTATGCAGTTGAGTATCTCTTACGGATAACTATGAGCAATTACTGACAAACAAATAATTGATTGCTGTTATTTTTCAGGGAGATGGATACATATACTGGGTCTACGATAGAGTATATACCCGAGGGATATTTGCGCGAGGTTCTTTTCTTCTTACTAGCATGTTTTGATGCCTTGTGTAGTTTTTGAATTTTAATTTTTGTCAATGAAATTTCCTGCAAAATTTCGCGAAAACCACATTGGAAAATACTACTAAAGTTGCTTTTGTTTGTGTTTGGCAGATGTGCGATCGTTATTTTGATCCCAAAATGTACGAAACTGGTGGAGCGATAACCGTCTATAAAAATTTGGATAGCAGGAGGTTAAAGGATGAGGTCAACAAGTGCTTGGATTGCTATAATAGGAAAAATGTACGGTACTTTACTTCTCGTTGTATATATATCGTCGATTTTCCAATTACACCGTATGAAATTTTTGTGTTTTTGTGTGACTGCAGAACAAGAATTATATTCAGTTGAAGGTAATCAAGCTCAACAAGTGGAATTTTTTTGACCTAATTACATTCACGGCCCGAGATGCTGATGTAGCTGATGAACCTCGCTATTTTCGAGGTGTTGTTGATGAGGCTCATGAAGTTCTTCTTTATGAGATCAAGGTCAATTTATTGCCCGCCGAACTTAATCGCCGATGGGTGGTCATGCGTTCTGTTCGAACTAACTAATTACCGGCATATATTTTTCTAGGAGACCGGTGCAGAAGGAGTTGATAAGCCTTCAGGACACGATGATGATTATGACCCCTATTCGCCTGAGAATCAGCTTGCTTTTCGAGTATGTACACTTGCAAGAATAATTCGTGTTCGAAGTTGAAGAGAAAAGACACTAATTTGTTTTTTCTTTTCTCCATGGCGAAAGGTTCGATGATATCTTCCATTGCTTTGGAGAGTCAGATGTTTGTGACGAATGTCGTGCTGAATATGAATGAGGGTACGTTCTACTTCTGTTGGCGCTACAGACGAAAAAAAAATGGTAGCTTTGAATAGTATGTTGGTGATTCTGTTTTTTCTTTCTATCTATTGTAAAAAATGTTGGTTTTAGTTTTTGCTAACTCTATTTTTCCAAAATAACTCAGAAATTAGTGACTAGTGATTGGAAGTATAGATATGTGGGATGAGAATGAATATTTCCAATTATTAGTTCCTGGGAAATGCATCATGTCTTGCTCCTTCTCTTAAACCTCATTGAAGGCTGCTTGGAGATGAACTGCTGCATCGAGGTTAGAATATCTTACAGCGCACGTACGTTAGTGAACCACTTCCTATGCCTGAATACGTCGTTGATTAGATATCTCGACACGTAAATCATATGAAGGCATTGACTCATCTCTCGCTGCTTCCGTCTCAAATGAGCAACACGAACTTCTGCTAACAAGGAGTGGGGCACTCACTTTGTTGTTATTGGGGATGTGCGATGCAACAATTTACAAATATTAGATTGAGATCCACACCAAAATGCATTAAACCACGTCTAAATCAAAGCTGGAAAATTGAGTATGTCAGGGCTATCTGTAGGTCAGTTTTACTAAAAGGCTTTCCATAGACCTACAAAATTTCTGCTCAAACGCTTTCCGGATTCACAAGATAAGATAACTGAAAAGGTCAGATTTGGTCCACATGAGATATCTTCACAGAAATGTTCTCCAGAAAGAAATCAGGGTAGCTTGCCTGCAAAGAACAAGGATGATTATAAGTAGATGATATGAGACTAGACATAGAACAAATGGTGCCAACAACGAGTCCCAAGTAATTGACGAAATAAGAAAAGCCCAAGAAGAAGTATGTCGACACCTTGCTCAAAACATCATAAAAGAAACGGGGGTAAAGATCGAACCATCATGTATCAATTACGTCAAGTCCATGGCGCTCTTGGTTTCCTGAGCTTGGTGGTTCTTTCCGTTTGTACCCGCGGCGGTGCTATATAGTAGAAAAAATAATTCAAATATTAAAAAATTCCATACCATAAGATAAAAATACAAATAAATATAGCCTTCATATAATACATACCTTCTTCCATTTATCCATACTAGAAGTATGAATCACCATCCAAAACTCAAGGAATTCACTCGGGTCAACCTTGATGGCCACGTAACCTTTAAAGCCATACCCAGTCCCATAGGAGTTCTGAGCAATAAAATATCGCTCCTCTCCATGTGCCGTCTTCGACACAAAACTACCGACTAATAAGACGGTGTGGGAAGAGCACTTTTCTTCCTTGATGTATAGATCTATCTCATCCTGGGTTGGGCCGTCGTAGGCCATCTAATTACAATTTTCGTAAGAAAGATGCAATAAAGATTTATACCTTTACTCAAATATTATAACTAGTTAGCATACCTGCTTACAGCTTTTAAAGCTCATGTGAGACCGAATTACCGCAATAATCGGATAACTTTTTAGAGGCTCGGCCACTTGTTCAATTGTCAACCTTTCATACCATTCTATCGTATTCCTATGATCTTACGCATGCAACCAACCAAAAAATAAATTACATAAAAGCTTATTAATTAATTCATATTAAAAATCTATATTTTCTCACCGAATGGATAAATTCTGCTACTAAATTCCTCTCTTGAGGATCGACGCACGCTGATTGGGAAAGCAATCCGATTTTACGAATGTACTTTAGAATCATAAGGACCTTAGTCCCCAATCCCATCGAACTACGACGCTTATCTTCCAACCGCGCAACTTGTTCACGGCCCGGGCAGACATCGTATAAGTGATCGAATGGATCCTGAACGTCAAAGTAAAAGTCTCCTTCCGGTAGCCGATTGGGTCGTAGCCCACATATTCGGTAGATCATTTCCGTACATGCTACCGCATGCACGTAGGAACATGATGACGTTGTCCGTTGGTTTCCGACCAACGACAGATACTCCGCTAAGAAAGAAAAATCGACTATGGTGGCTCCGCTAAAAAAACGTACTATCTCCGTACGTAGCACTTCGTAGATGTTACTGTCCATAAAAAAGATTATGATATATTATTTTATAATATGGATTCAGACACATTTAGGAGTGTTCAAAAGTCGAATAACCGACCGAACCTAACCGAAACAGAAATTTCGGTACGAACCGAATATCAAAAAAAAATATTCGGTTAGGATCTCGGTTTTCGAAAACGGAAAACCGAATAGTTTTGTCAGTTCGTTATTTCGGTTAACCGAAAAAAAAAACCGAAGTATCGAATTGTGTATGAGTATAAATAGTTTTTTAATTGATAAGATTTGTTTTTGTGGCGTAGTGGTAAATTGTTAGCAATATATGCCATAGATTAGGAGTTTTATTCGGGATTGGAGCAATTTTATATAATAGTTTCGAATTTGGACTTAGCCCATCTACAGTTTTGGCCCATTTTTTTAATAAACTCAGTCAGCTTTTCGATTTTTAACCGAAAAAATCAGTTTTAACTGAAGCCGAACCAAGCCGATTAAGTTCGATTCGATTTTCGATTCTTAGAAATTGATACCGAAATTTTAGTCCGAACCAATTAAGTTCAGTTTGGTTTTTGATTCATAAAAATTGAAATCGAAAGTTTCGGTTATCCAAAATTCGGTTCGATTCGGTTCTACTTTTACCGAATGAACAACATTATAGGCCCCGTTTAGTTCGTAAGATAAAGAAAGATAAGTCTTATTTATCCATTCTAATAGTGTTATGTTCCAAAAACGTCCATTGCATAAAGCCTTATAAAACTCCAGCACACTACTATAAACAGACAAATCCAACATAAGTTACTGATGGGCTTCGCTAGGATAATTTATCTAACCCACATATTAAGTGCGAAAAAACCAGAGTACCCTCCTCATGTTAAAACCCTCAAATGATTTCGTTTCCCAAATTGTTTTTTTTCAGAAAACCCACTTCCAAGTTCTTCAAGAGTTGCGCGCATGATGAATATGAAATCGACTGGTTCGCAAAACGAGACGTTCTTATCTTGCAATCACATGGCCGGAGGTTTCTGTTTTGCGAAGGTGGATTTCATTATTGGAAAAGTTGAGAAGGTTATTAATGCGATTAAGTCCACTGTGATAAACTCGAGCTGTTGAAGAGAAAAATCCAGCGAACAGAGAGATGCCGAAAGGTGGACAAGGTGTTGGAGGAAGATCTGACGCCATAAGTTTTCTGGAATGGATTGTCTATGGCGGATGAGAATTCTTTGATGTTGCAGACTTGCAATGCGTTGTGAGAAGGTTATATTAGTAGATTTTCATCTGTAGGATAATTTATCATTTTCATATCCAATAGAAACTGAACGGTCTTATCTCAAGATTATTATCTCAAAAGCCAAGTTTATTATCTCAAGATAAATTTATACTCCCTCCGATTTTAATTAGAAGTCGTTTTACATCTCTAATTTTGTTTCTAATTAGATGTCGCTTTACAGATTCAATACAAATATTTAACATATTTCCAAAACTTTACCCTTTTAATGATCAAACAATTAATAAATAGACAGTAAGTATATTAAATAGGCTTAAGCAATTAATTAGGGGTATATTAGACATTTTATTATATTTCTTAATATATGTGAAAAATCCTTAAACGACTTCCAATTAAAATTGGAGGGAGTATAACGTTTTCTTATCATTAGAAATAAACGCAGTCATAACGTAAATAATCCATACCTTAACTCCTTTTCCCGCCTTTCCTTGGACGACTGATACACAAAATCAGTGAGAGAGAATAATATATATAAGTTATCTATAAATAATAAACAATCAAGTATAAGTAAACAAAGAAAGGAAAAAATTCAACGTACCATAATAAACACCTAATGATAGACAGTGTACCTAAAACATTTTAAAACACAACAATGAGTACGAAAAAAAAAAAGCCGAAGCTGAATTCGGTGAAATAAATGGGCTTAAAATAAAATAATTGGATTCCTTTATCATGATTAGTTTGCCCAATCAGTTTCAATATATCAGTTAATTAATTAAAAATATGTCATAAATAAGCCCGAAAAAAAACCAGTTGTAAGAATTATAAGCCCATGTCTAATATAGGGCCTCATGGCTAGAGCCATCAAAATGGGTCAGTGGGATGTTCGAAGTAGGATCGGACAAATCTGCTGATTTACAATAAACTATCACATATAAATAGGGAAGCTAATCGAACCCAAAATAAAAAATTCAATAGTGTGTATCATCTACCTCGTACTATATCATCGTCCCTTTTCTTTTGTGCCAGTTGATTTAATTCTTCAAACTCGATATATATATATATATATATATATATATAAAAGAGCAAATATTTCCTATCTATCAGACTGGGCACAGACAGCTAGCATCAGCAATGACTGATATTATTCTGTGATGCGATGACTGTATAAATATGCATATATATATATTATAAATAAGAATAATAAAAAGTGTAAATTATGGCGCGTGGGTTAGTAGTCCCATCTCAAATACAACACAGCTCCATGGTTTCGTAATCACAGCAGCAGAAAATCCTCTCCCAAAAACGAAAAAAAAATTGCAGAAAAAAAAAAAAAGAACCATGGAAGAACATCGAATGAATCCAAGAATATGGAGTCGTTTGCCAGACCATCTCCTTGAACGAATACTCACAAATTCCTTCCGTTGAAAACCTTCCTCGGCCTAAGATCGACTTGCAAGCACTTCCACTTCTCTGCTATTCTCTCCATGCTTCATCTCCAAATACTACTCTTCTTTCATCTTCTTCACCTTTCTCTTCCTTCATCGTACCCTCACATCCTTGTTCTCACCGAAGTGCACGATCTACAACACTGTACTAAAATCATGGTGCAGTTTGTCCCTCACCTGCCCCAACCCATTGCTGACGTGTCCACCCGTATCATCGTCCAACAGTATCCTCTGCTTCTCCTTCGCCGTCGTCAACCCACTCAGCCGATCCCTCCGCCGAGTGAAATTCCCTGCGCGCCCTTTTCGCTACGAGCTCCTAACCCTAATCTCAAATCCCGGCGGATTCAAGCTGTTCATGGTGAGCACCATCGGACCGTCGATCAAAACCCTAGTGTACGCCTCGGTGTCCGACACTTGGCAGCAGGTGGAGGACGGTTTCGATCCCGCGATCGTCAACGACCAAAGGGGGGGCGTCCTCTACGAAACTTCCCTGCTGTTATTCGCCGCGCCGCCGGAGAATCACGGACGCCTAGGCCTCGCCTTCGACCTCGAGAAGGGAAAATGAGCGGAGGAGCCGAAGATCGACCTGCCGCCGGGATCTCTGACCTTGGCGAGGCTGGCGAGCGACGGAGGTAAGAAGCTGTTCTTGGTCGGCGGAGTTTGGGGTAAGTGGGATTTCGAGGAGCATCAAGCTGTGGGAGCTGACCGGCGGCGAGGGATGGGAGGAGATAGAGACCTTGCCGGGCCGGAAATTTTGCCGGTTTGCTACCATAACTATCAAGCATGTTTACTGCTTTTGGCGCACCAAAGGTTGATTTGCTTTTGCTGCTACACTTGGCCTGAGGTTTTGTACTATAAGAAGGTTAGTGTTAGGTCTAAGGAGATTAGAAAGGAGATTGGAGAAGATGATTGCACGATGACAAGTCTGGAAGAAAATAAAGACGATGGGTCAAACTCTATTGGGCCAGAGAAGCTATTGGGTCAAGATTAAATGGCCCCTCCTATCCATATTGGACTCACATTAGTGACCCGTCTATCTATTTCTGTTATCAGTTTAATATTACTAATGAGCTGTACTTAAGCAAAACACTATCACGTGATTCTCTATGAAATTAGTTACAAATTCTCTCTTCTCTCTCTTCACGTTTCTCTCCCTGTTTCTTCTTCTCTTCTTCTCTAATCTTCTTCTTTCACTCCTTCGCCACCATGAATGCCTAATTATCACCTGAAAAGAGTAATTGTTAGCTAAGTAATTGCATTCTGTGATCAGTAAGCTGAAATCTGTTGTTGGATCTGTTGGGATCTTACAAGTTTGGTATCAGAGCCGACCTTCCTCGGACTAACAATGGCAGACCATAATACCCGGCAGAAAGAAGTGCAGGATACCCTGAAAAAACATGAGAAGCTGTTGGCTGATGAAATAGCTCAAAGGGAAGTAGCTGAAACTCAGCTGCGAGTGGAACTGAGCTCAACCAAAGACACAGTGGGAGTGTTGAATGATCATGTTGCACATCTAAATCAGAAGATGGAAGTGTTTGGTCAAAATCAACAGGAGCTTCAACATCAAGTTGGAGAAATAAACCAGACCCTTCAGCTGATTGTGAAACAGCTCCAAAACCAATCCCAAAGCCAAACCTATTCCTTCTCAAAATCCAAATCAATCCTAGGAGAAAGACCACCTGAACCATCCCACCGCAACCTCAACACCTATAACCTACCTAAATCCAACTCATTCAACCATCATATCCTAAACCCTGAGAACCCCACAAATTTCCTACCTAACCATTACCTACCCAAATTGGAGTTTCCCAGATTTGATGGAATGGAAGCCAGAGCCTGGTTGAAAAAGTGCAACAGGTATTTTCAAATGGTAACCTCCTTGGATGAGTTCCAGAAGGTACAGGTTGCCTCGTTGTACCTGGAAGGAAAGGCAGAAGTATGGTTTCAGGGTCTATATGAGGACAAAGACCCCCCCATGTGGACAGAATTCCCTGAAGCTGTGCTAGGAAGGTTTGACAACCTGGAACCAGAGATGATGGTGGGTGAATTCAATAAGCTGCAACAGATTGGAAGTGTAAGGGATTATGTTGATAAATTTGAGGAACTGAAATCCTACATGCTGCTCTATGACCAGAAGTTCAGTGAAGACTACATTACATCCAGTTTTATTGGAGGGTTGAAGGAAGAGATAGGGGTATGTCATGGCCCAAAAACCCAGAACCTTAACCCAAGCCATCTATCTAGCTAATAGACAAGAAGCCATTGTAGAAGCTATCCTTAAAAAAGTTCAATCACTACACAAGCTCAGCCACCCCCAAAAACCACCCTATAAACCACCCAACCCTAACCCTTATACCCATAACCAACCCAAAACTGTGACCAGCCCCAAACCCTCGTACCCATCCACCCCCAGAAAACTCCTAATTGAAGCTGAGATGAGAGCTAGAAGGGATAAGAACTTGTGCTATAATTGTGATGAAACATGGGTACAAGGCCACAGATGCAAGTTAGAAAAACAATTATACCTTATGATGACAGAGGAGGAGGAAGGAATTAACCATCAGGAGAGTGTAGAGTGGGAAGTAGCAGCTGAACAAGATGAAGATATGACAGTATCCCTACATGCTATAGCTGGAAGCATCAATTCAAATACCTTCAGGGTAAAAGGGTATGTAGGAGTAGAAGAAGTGCACATACTCATTGATAGTGGAAGTACCCATTGCTTTCTCGATGAGCAAACAGCCCTGAGACTGAATTGCACACAAGAAGTCACCACCCTATGTTGATTAGTGTAGCTGATGGGGGAAAATACTCAGCCAGAATTATTGCCCTGAGTTTTGTTGGCAAATACAGGGGCAGAACTTCAGCCACCCCATAAGAGTGATCAAATTGGGAGGTTGTGAGATGGTCCTAGGTGGGGACTGGCTGAAACAATACAGTGGAGTTCTAGACTTCAAAAACATGCAACTGACCATTAGTACAGGAAAGGGTAAAATCACAATCAGTGCTTTATCTGACAGGGCAGAGCTACATCAATTGACAGCCATGAGTGTCAAAAGAGCCCTGAAGACTGAAGTGGGCAGGAACCTAGGCGATCTATGGTCCCTAAATATTCAACCCCTAGGCTCCACACACCCTGAGGTGGAAGAGCTGCTCAAGGACTACCCTGACATATTTGAAGAACCTAAATCCCTACCCCCCAGAAGAGAAATCGAACACCAAATCCAATTGATCCCTAATGCCATACCCAAAAAACATGCCCCCTATAGGTACAGCCACTCCCAAAAGGATGCGATAGAAAAGCAAGTTCAGGAGATGTTAAGAGCTGGGGTAATCAGACCAAGCTACAGCCCTTTTGCCTCCCCCGTACTATTAGTCAAAAAGAAGGATGGAGGATGGAGATTATGCATTGACTATAGATACTTGAATAGCCTTACCATCAAACACAGCTTTCCCATACCAGTTATAGATGAGCTGTTAGATGAGCTCTTTGGGGCCCAATACTTTTCCAAAATTGACCTAAGGTCAGGCTACTTCCAGATTAGGATGAACCCAAACCACATTTCCCTAACCAGTTTCACTACCCACCAAGGCCACTATGAATTCCTAGTCATGCCATTTGGACTATGCAATGCACCCTCTACCTTCCAAAGCCTAATGAACCTAATCTTCAAAGATTACCTCAGAAAATTTGTCCTAGTTTTCTTTGATGATATTCTCATTTATAGCAATTCCCTCCCAGACCACATCCAACACCTAACCACAGTCCTAAACACCCTGAGAACCCATACCCTATTTGCCAAGAGCAGTAAATGCAGTTTTGGTCAGCAAAGAATTGAGTACCTAGGCCATATCATCACAGACCATGGGGTTGCCACAGATCAAGACAAAATAGAGTGTATGATCAGTTGGCCTACTCCTCAGAACATCAATCTTTAAGGGGATTCCTAGGGTTGACAGGTTACTACCGTAGATTTATAAGGAACTATGGAACTATCAGCAGGCCACTCACTAACCTCTTGAAGAAGGACTCTTTTTTATGGAGCACTGAGGCTGACAAAGCCTTCTCTGAACTCAAGGAAGCAATGACCTCTGCCCCAGTATTGGCCTTGCCAGACTTCACCATCCCATTTGTGGTTGAAACGGATGCCTCGGGGAAGGGTTTGGGGGCTGTCCTGATGCAAAATGGAAGACCCATAGCCTACTTGAGCAAACCTCTGTGTCAAAAAAATCAAGGGTTGTCAGTTTATGAGATGGAGCTCTTGGCATTATTCATGGCTGTTACAAAATGGAGACATTACCTCCAGGGGCAGCATTTCATCATCAAAACAGACCAACAAAGTCTCAAGTACATTTTAGAGCAGAAGGTGGAAGGCCTGTTACAACAGAAATGGGTAACCAAACTTATGGGACTTGACTATGAAATCCAATATAAAAAAGGGAAGGAAAATTCAGCTGCAGATGCCCTGTCTAGAAGGGATCAACACATACCCGAATGTGCTTCCATGAGAGCTCTCATTCCTCAATGGGCCACTGAGATTCAGGGAAGTTATGAAGGGGATGATCACTTCAGTTCCGTCATCCAACAGAAGCTCCTTGACCCTGCAACATTTCCAGAATACTCTTATAACCAAGGAGTATTAAGGCACAACAGCAGATTATGTGTAGGGAATAAATGTCAGCTGAGATATAGAATCTTTGAACAGCTTCATGACTCTCCAATCGGGGGACATCAGGCATTCTTGGTACTTATCATAGGATAAAATCACTTTTCACTTGGCCAGGCTTAAGGCAGACATCACCAACTGGGTGAAGGAGTGTGATGTTTGCCAAAAGACCAAGACTGAACACACAGCCTATCCAGGTTTATTACAACCTCTTATTATTCCCACACAAGCTTGGGATAGTATATCTATGGACTTCATAGATGGACTTCCCAAGTCTGAGGGTAAGGACACCATCTTTGTGGTTGTAGATAGACTAACCAAGTATGCACATTTTATAGCACTCACACATCCTTTCACTACTGAAATTATGGTTAAAATTTTATTGACAACATCTACAAGCTACATGGGCTGCCCTCTAACATTATCTCTGACAGGGATAAGATTTTTACTAGCCAATTTTGGCAGACTCTTTTCAAAGCTATAGGTACTTCATTGAATTTATCTACCGCCTATCACCCTCAGACAGATGGACAAACTGAAAGGGTGAATCAATGCTTGGAGAATTACCTGAGAGCTATGTGCCATCTTAAGCCCAAGCTCTGGTTCAAGCACCTATCCTTGGCAGAATTCTGGTACAACACCAACTATCACCGCAGCATCAAGATGACGCCTTTCCAAGCTCTCTATGGATACACCCCTACCCAAATCCCATTGGGACCTATAGCTGGAGTTTCTCACCAGAATGTCAAGGAATACCTGCAAGAAAGACAGAGGATAATCGAGATACTGAAGGATAACTTGAAGCACGCACAGGAAAGGATGAAATTTTATGCTGATTTGAAGAGGACAGAACGAGAGTTTGAAGAAGGAGAAGAGGTATATCTCAAATTACAACCTTACCGACAGACATCATTGGCTCTCCGAAGAAAGATGAAGCTTGCCCAGAAATACTATGGGCCGTACATCATCCTCCAGAAGATCGGAAAGGTAGCCTACAAATTACAGTTGCCACCTGAAAGTCAAATCCACCCGGTTTTTCACGTGTCACTCTTAAAGAAGGCTATCAAGAAGAAATACAAACCTACGACTATTCTACCACCCATCAACAATCAGGGAGAAGTAAAGATCGCACCTTTACAGATCCTTGATCGCAGAACGGTCGTACGGCGCAAGATCCCTATCCGACAAATTCTGGTTCATTGGGCGTTCTCTTCACCAGAGGAAGCGACGTGGGAAGATCTGGCGTTCATTCGCTCTAACTTTCCCACCTTTAATTCTCGAGGACGAGAATGGTCTCAAGAAGGGGGAAATGTTAGGTCTAAGGAGATTAGAAAGGAGATTGGAGAAGATGATTGCACGATGACAAGTCTGGAAGAAAATAAAGACGATGGGTCAAACTCTATTGGGCTAGAGAAGCTATTGGGTCAAGATTAAATGGCCCCTCCTATCCATATTGGGCTCACATTAGTGACCCATCTATCTATTTCTGTTATCAGTTTAATATTACTAATGAGCTGTACTTAAGCAAAACACTATCACGTGATTCTCTATGAAATTAGTTACAAATTCTCTCTTCTCTCTCTTCACGTTTCTCTCCCTGTTTCTTCTTCTCTTCTTCTCTAATCTTCTTCTTTCACTCCTTCGCCACCATGAATGCCTGATTATCACCTAAAAAGAGTAATTGTTAGCTAAGTAATTGCATTCTGTGATCAGTAAGCTGAAATCTGTTGTTGGGTCTGTTGGGATCTTACAGTTAGCCGTGGCTGCCCAGGTCCCCTTCTTCTCCTGAAAAGTGGGGCTGTGGATTCAATTGTTTTTCTTTCACGCCTGAGATTTAGTGCTTCCGTGTGAATAAACGATTGATGTTTTGTTGTTATTGTTATCACTACATGTTTTTGTTGCTTTTGGGTATTTGTGTTATCTGTCTTGTTCTCGTAAGAGGCACTGAGTTCATTCCTCAGAGCAATGGAGATTTACCTGGAAATTGTTGCTGAATGTGAGTAAACACGATGAATTGGTGTTGGACTTCTAAGCCAAGGTTGAGTGCGAATGGTGATGTGGAACAATAATTAGGCAGGCTAATTAAGGAAATAATTATCTTATGATAATTAGTAAGAGAACTTAGTAAAAATATGAGTTCCCTTAAAAAATATAAGGTTAGATTGTGAAAGAGACTTTTAGGACCTTCGACAAGTTTTAGGGACCTCCAGCACACTTTAGGGATCTAAAGATTCATATAAAGATTTCCGTAGTAAGCATATAACGACAAAAGAATAATAGAAAATGTCCTTATCCCATTGCAAAATCCAATCCAACGCGTAAATTCGCGACCGTGATTAGGGGTGGTTCGGTACGGTAGACCGTACCAAAACTATGATATCGTTTACCGTACTGAAATTCGGTATCGAAAAAACTCATACCAATATCATACCAAAATTTCGGTATACCTTAAATTTCGATACGGTATCATAGCGAAATTTCGGTATGGTATCGGTATCATACCACCATTCACGAGGATTTTCTACCATGCGTGTTCGTAACTCGTTAAGTTGTTTTCGAATTTTTTTAGTCAATTCAAACTCCTTAGGCCCCAATAAGATGGATTATTAACACCAAATTTTCCAAAACAAAAAAAAATTAATTCATAAATAACCTTAAATAATTTACATATTTTAGTCAGTCTCCTTAGTAACACAAAGAATTTTGCATAACCACAAAATACAACTTTACATACATATTAATTAAAACGAAACGGCTATTTAAAAAAAGTAGTGAAGATTAACAAAAAGTAATTGCATTGTATCTTCATGCTTTCAATAATCTTATAAAGTTGGGTATAGTTAATAATTTATGGGCTAAATAAATTTATGAAGATCCTTATAATATTTTTATCCATTTTATATTTTTTTGAAACAATATAATATATATAGTTGTGTATATATATATAAAATATTAAAATTTTAGTATTTCGGTATTTCGGTATATTCGGTATACCTAATTTTTAAAATTTTCATACCATTACCGTACCGAAATTTTTCGGTACGGTATCAACCTTACCAAAAACTTCGGTATACCAAAATCTTCGATATTTTCGGTACGATTCGATACGATAAGGACGGTATATCGGTATTTCGATATATTTCCCCAGCCCTAACCGTGATAACGTGTGGCCTGAAACTCTCACCCAAGAAAAAGGCCAAAATGTCATCAAAATTGCAAGCGATTAGGACTATTAATACCATTTAGTTCAAAATCTTCTGGCTTTAATACCAAATCATGATGCGAATTCCTGATATAGATGCTTTCAGATAACTATAAATACTAGTAATTGAACTGAGCACATCCTATGTATGTGCTACTCTATATAATATTGTTATAAAAATATTAATAAATATTTGAATAATGATTAAATAGTAATTAATTAATTTAAAGTACAATAAGTAAATAAATAAATAGATGAGTTTGGATGAGAATAGCCCGGTTAAGAACGTGGACAGTTTTCGCCGTTTATGTATAAATGTTGGCAGTTTTGACAAACCAAATCAATCTTACATACCAAAAATCAAAATTTTACTGACCAAATTAAAGTTAATTTGACAGGTTAAATCAGGACTTCGCGCTTAATGAAAGAGTATAGATAGGGTTAAACATGTCAAATTTATAGTTTTTTTTATTTAACTTGCCGGCAATTATAAGGGTTCTTATACGTATGATGAATATATATTGATTGGTTTCATTAAGAAAAACGTATATCTCCTCTTCTCCATACCCTAATTTCCTATTAAATAATAATGAATCTATTTTCGTGCATTTATAATCGAACTAGGGGTGAGCATTTAACCCGTCGGACCGCCCCACCCAATCAACCCAACTCAACCCAGACCGCAAGTGTCGGATTAACGGTTTGATGGGTTGGTTTGGATTTTAAAAAGTAAAACCGCATATTTTGCAATCGGGTTTGGTTTTGTATTTTTAAAACTGCATAAAACCGCACCCAACCGCATTTAAAAATATAGTAAAATTTTACTATATTTTATCCAAAAATTCATAAATAATATATATAACTCATAACAGTAGCGAGGCCAAAAATATTAATTACTACACTACAAGAACATCGACTCATCATAACACGTTGCGCAAAGCTAAGCTCTAAATGAGTTTTTCATAAAAAAAATTAGATATTATGTAGTAAATTTTTTTTTATATGTTTATCCAATGCAACTCTCCTCCTTATTCGGAATTGGAATCAACACTATACACTTGAAGTTTATAGAAGGCTAGTTAAAATATTAAAATAAATATTTTTCTTCTTGGAAAGGGGAATTGGATACAAGGACATGGCCTAATCATAATACATTGCGTAAAGCTAAGTTCTAAATTATGATTTTTTTAATAGAAATGAAATATTACCTAGTAAAAATTACGTGTTTATCCAATGCAATCCTCCTTTTTTATTCGGTGAGATCAAGAACTACAACACTTGATGTTTATAGAATGCAAGTTAAAATTTTAAAATCAAAAATTTATTTCTTGTAAGGGAAATTTTTAAATCAAAATGAGGCACCTTTATATGGGCTTCTAATCAAGCTTTTTATCGAACTTTTATTATCTGTTACTATTATTTATTACTATGATAATAACATTTCTATATATAAACTTTTATATTTGTAAATAGGTTAATGGTATACCTTTTTGCTCTATCTACAATTTAGAATGTTACCTTAATTTTGATAAAAATAAATATTAAAACCGCGAAAACCGCCCCAACCCAACCGCACATAAGCAAACCGCAATCTATCGGGTTAAGATTTTTATGGTCGGGTTTGGGGTATATTTTAAAAGACCGCAATACATTGGGTCGAGTTAAATTTCTTATAAAGACCGTCCAAACCGCACCGCGCTCACCCCTTCGAACAACGCAGCGTCAGACTCTGTGAATCGATCTATTTGAAGGACATCTATTGTTGCTGTGATATCACAACCACATCATCGAGTACCTTTTTAGCTTCAATCCGTCCTAGTTACAGCTCAATTCATTCCTTCTTTATAGATTTCGATTTCCGATAGTTCTTTTTCCGCTCAGCTTCGGATGGTCAACCTCAATACTAATTCCTTCTGACTTGAGAAATCGGGGCTTATGTTACTTGACGGTTGGGTTTTGTTCGGCTGAAAGGTTGATTTTCTTGATTCTGTGGTGTGTTCGCGTATGTGTCTTTAGTTGATGGTAGAGGAGAATTAGGGTTTATGATTAGTGTGGAAGTAACTTGAGTGATTATTCTGCAGGTAGTCTGGTTAGATATTTTTCTGGATTTTGATCGCGGTTCATTGCTCCGTATATGACTCGAAGTAGCATTTAGATCTTTCATGGATGTGTGCAGTTAATCGATGACTGTGACTATAACGCCTCGAGATACTAATTTAGTACTTCTGAAAACTGTCTCTTTGAAGGCTGTTTCTTGTGATTGGGAATATGGAGTGATTATGTGATCATCTCACAGTGGATGCGCATTGAAACCTTGTTCGTTATCGGTTATTCTATCCTTTTAAGGAATTGATTATTAGTAGTGGCGTATTATATCTAGTAATTTTCGTATGTGCCGGGAAGTTTTGGTGTTGCGCAATTCTTGAACTTCGGGCCAAAATTGTCTAGATGCTAGTAATTTCCCTGAGCTATTAAGTTTTTTGTGTATGATTGCGTTTTTGGGATAGTTTAACACTTTTTCTCTAAAAATACAGAGAGCTCACGGAAAAAGGATCCTGCAATGCTTGATAGTGATGATACTGCTAGTGTGAGTTCGACAACATAAAAAATGCCCTCAGAGAACATGGGTCTCTCAGGTTCCGATGTAGTGGAAGTAGAGGTGGACCAAGAATCTTTGCTTGATCGGTGTGTAGACGCTTTGTATGAGAAGAGGTAATTTGTCGAGTGTTATTGTGATGTTAATTAACAACCTCTCGGAATTTGGACTCTCCTGTGTATTTTTCTGATTCATCTTGGTTTCAAAATTTTTTATTGTTCTGTCACAAATGAATATTTGCCACGGGTTTGGCCTGTTAATAGACGTAAATGAATTTAACATTTCGTCATGATTCATTATGTCTCCTATTCGTTTCGTACGACAGTATAAGATAAGACTTTCACCGAGTATGAATGTAAATGTGAATTTGTTGAAAAGAAGTATGCACGAGCTCTACCACAACTACGCTACTGCAATCTGTTTATATCAGTCACCGAAATAATATAATATCTACATAGCAGATGCATGTAGTTTGTCAATCTCCATATTGTCCTTTCATTTCTTCTACTTAGGTTTGCTACACTGATGCAACTGTGCCTGAGTTCAATCAAAAAGGATACTGCCAAGGAGGTTGCTTTTGGCCGCTCATGTTATATAGGTTTTGTTCTAACCTCTAACCTTGCAGTTTTGTAATTTACTTCGCGGACAGAAATATACGGTGGGAGGGTAATATTAAGTTTCATTAACAGGACTTTTAAGTCTGACTACGGGTCCTGGTGAGAAAGCTGAAGAGATCTTCCATGGCCGTTCTATCTGATTTTGCCTAATGAGTTTCTCCCTAGGCAGCATATATTATTAATGGGAACTGCAAAAATATTATCAACATGTCTCAATCTGATCAGACTGAACTTTGGAACTCAGTCTTAA